>UFQX01000503.1:134003-164247 GCA_900497675.1 Arapaima gigas
AGGCAAATTGAAGAACTCGAATACACAAAGCGAGGCTGCGTGATGCCCATTCGCGGTTGCCATGGAAAGAAGGATGCGGGGCGTGTGGGCAGCACGCGGCGGCTCAGGTCGGGTACCAGCCTGCAGGGTGAACAGCTAGAACTTGTAAAAGTTTCCAAAACCTGAGAAAGGTGCAGCGAAAGCCCACCTTAGCAGTGGGCGATTTTCTCTTCCGTGGATTTTATCCTGTTGTTTACACACCGGGGGCTGAGTTCTTATTTTTGTCTTTGCCAACACTATAGGCCTTGAATTTCTATTAATAAATATTGCCTCTCATCCCATTGATAGTCTTAATGTTTTTTTGTTTTTTTGTTTTTTTTTTAAATAAGACCCGGTTATTTTTAACTCTCATTACGGCGTCTCGGCGCGCTCTTCATAGGTAAGAAACCGCGCCATGGTCAAAACAACGCTTTAATCATCCCTTTAGCTCTGCTTTCGTTACCTAATTACACATTTGACGCAACGCTGTGTCATCCAGCCGCCGCTGCGTACCGCGGCCCCTCGTGAGCGGCAGGCGTTGGCGCGGGCCGCCGATTCGCATCGAGCAGCTTCTTCGGCGGATTCTTTCCTCCGAGCGCGAAAGCAGTCGGTCGACAGTAAAAAAAAAGTGTCTGCACGCCGCCCTCAGCTGCGAATTACAGATGCGCTGTGAATATTTGCGACCGCGGTGTTATTTGGCTTAGCGGGCCAGAATTGTCGCGCGCCGCTGCGTAGTGATGGAATGAGGTCGGGCCGGAGGATGGAGATCATCCGCACCGATCGGGCATTTGGAGGCTAACAAAAAAGGACAGATAACCGTGGCGCGTTGTGGTAATGAAGAGGTCGCTCTCTTTCCCTGCCCTCGCCGAGCGTCTCGGTCCAAAATAGATCATTTTAATTGTCCTCCGATTCTCCTCATCGCAAATCCTGAAATGATAATTGAAACGTTAATAGGACGCTAGTAGGCCGTGTGTCCCGGAGACCTTTGAGATAAATCTTTCGGTAATGGGGGCCGCGTGCGCCCTGGCAGGGGGGTTCGGGGTTTGGACGCGATCGAGGATGAGCGGACGACGCGCTTTTTTCGGAGACATCCTCAAATTCCAGCCGAGCCGATCGGGGATGAGCATCGCGAAGGACCTCATGTCCCGAGGTTTTCCAATATTTTAGATAAGACGATGAATCTCTTTGATGTTCATGTTTTTGACCTTAAAGAATCTGGGCGCCTCGGGTCAAGAAGACAGTGTTATGAGAACCCTGGGGTCCAAACACCATTATAGGAATATTACTCACCCCCGCGACATTAGCAGAGTCAGGCTACTATAGATTATCTGGACCCCTGGCTGGAAGAAAAAAGATCCTTCTTGTAGATTGAAGGAGGTGTGTGCGCTTGTACATTAGGAAAAACTTTCATGTTTGCAGGACTGGGGGGCAGAGGCGACAGAGAATTAATTTGAAGGAAAAAAAGGCCCCCCTTTGCTTATCGAAAAGGGCAGCTGTGTGGCAGCGGCTTATCTGCCTTGAGTGTGTGTGTGTGTGTGTGTGTGTGTTTCCTCAGCGACGATCCAGAGTTTCCTCCAAGACACGTTTTCCCGTCGACGTTCCCTAACTCCAGACAGGACACCTTTCCCAACAGGCGCCCTGGAACGGAGACGAGGGTCTCTGTCCGTCCCCACCTGCCTGCAGGTGTCCAGTACAGCCAACGTCTCTCACCCCAGGGGGCCGCTTTAATTCCAGAAACACCCCAGCAGTTTATTAGATTCTAACAAAACTCATAAAGAAACTGAAGCGGTTTAAACACTGGCTCTTGTACTGAGAAATGAATAATACGTTCAAATAGGGACATATTAATTAAATCTGCGCTTCGGTGGCATTAAGTAAATTTCCTCCTCGCCTGTCAGTGCGACGCCACCGGCTTCTGGGCCTCTTGTGACGAGAGTCGGCGCCTTCTTTTGTTGCCGCGAGGGCTCCGTCGCATCAAACCTCGCGAGGCGACGACCCCGGGAATAAGTTACGCCGACACAAGTGGCCCGCTTCTGCCGAGGGAACGCCACCAGTTGCCAAAGTTCCGCCACTCGACACCTTCGCACGACACGGTTTTGGCCATCAGTCAATCAGCTTCACCATTATCTACCTGTTTATACACCTGGGTACTTCCACTTGACCCTCAGCCCCTTGAATTAGGTTACATTAGCAGGAACTTGAGCCAAGAACCTTCAGCTCTTAAGGCCTGACCTTAACCGCAGAGCCACCTACAGACCTCTGACAAACGGCAGCATTAATATTGTTTTTAACCTCTCGACATTCGCGGACTTTGGTATTCGCTACAAGGTGACCGTCGTCCTGTTAGTGTAAATGCAGGGTCACCGCGGCCCCGAACCTATCCTGGACACACAGAACACGAGGAAGGGACACTAGGCCACCGCAGGTGGACGACGCACCCGCACGCCGAGGGCGGTCCGGTCACCCGAAACACGAGGAACCCGGAGCCCCTTTAGGAAACCCACCGAATGCAGCGAAAATGTGCCAAATTCACTCGACCGGACGAGATTTGAACCCGTGCCACCCTATAAAGAGATCACTTCCGTTCAACTCGCGGGGCCTCCCGGCGTTTCGTGACATTTACACCCCTCCGCCCACAGGCCCACGACCCCGGGTTCGCTCGCGTCGCGTCCCGGCGCTGACTCAGCACCTCCCAGACCAACACAGGCACACAAGTCATGACAAGGAAGCAGAGTGAGAACATTTAATAGTTTAATAATAAGCTGTTGTATACATTCAGTGATTATTCTCCGATTCTCATGTTGCCAGAAGCTATTGGTGAGACCTATAAAACATTCAGCTACAACCTCCGTTTCGCTCTACGCACGTTTGTCCTTTTGTGTCACCTGTACTCGTCCAAAGTGGTTTTATTACTGCGAAGCGACTCACGAGCCTGTTAACAAGAACAGATTTGCGATGTGACCTTTTTCCTGAACTTTGAAGTTCACGCCTACGGCCGAAACCACCCGCTCGTAGCAATCGTTGGCTGTTTCGCGTACCCGGCGCCTCCGTCACCTTCCGGAATGGCGGTTCGAGAAAGGCGGGCCGTCGAGGAGAGCGAATTTGAGTTTGGTTCCGGGACATCGCGCTACGATGGCCCCTTCGCGGCAATCTGGTTGGATCGAGGCCTCGCTGTGAAGGCAGCTCCCGACAGGCACTCGGGTTCAGATTATTATTCGGAACATTCCGGAATGCAGGGTCTCCAGCCGACTTACAGATGTAGTTCAACTTCCCCGTTTCACCTGTGGTCTTGGCTCTGTTATGTTTGCATCGTATTTTTGGTTTCGTTTTGCTATGTCACTCTAAGCTCATTGAACTGACACTACTGTTGGTGCGGAAATTGCTTTTTTTTTTTTTTTTTTTTTTTCCTTTTTTTTTTTTTTTTTTTTTCCACAAGTAGCTGCAAAAAGTNTTTTTTTTTTTTTTTTTTTTTTGCCTTTTTGTTCTTTTTCTATTTTGCCCACACAGAAACTTGATGGCACAAGAACTGACCAATAAGAAACTCTTTTACAACAAGGTAGACTGCAATTCAACAGTTGCCAGGGGTAACACAGTAAACAAAAAGTCCATGTTCAATTCGGCAAAAAAAAACAAACAAAAACAAAAAAAGTTTTAAAAAAAGGGGAACAAAAAGCCTGTTAATTTCAAGTATAACTTACTAATAAAATAACTACACAGCATTAAATATTCTCATTATACATTTTAAATTATTTATAAAATATATTTTGGCATATATGTTTTTTTTCCTTTTTGTGTTTGTGTAACAAACGCTACTTTAGCTTCAGTTGAACACCAAGGTTTATTTTTTTTCCTCTCGAAACGAAACATTTAAAGGGATTGTCACATAACAACAGGTTATTAAAAATGATAATAATAGTAAACCCTATGAAGAGTTTCACGTAGCAACACATGTGAGTGACGATCCCTTCTACCCTAACCCCACAGTCAGAGTTTCCCGAAAGAAAAAACAAAAGAAAAGAAAGGTACAAGACTGGAGCACGAAGTTCTAGCAAACTGCGCCCCACTGGCTACAATGAGGAAAGGGCACAGGAGATACTAAAGAAAATGAGTCTCTGTTTTATCTTGCTTGGGAGAATCCGTCTTGTCCCCCTTCCGCTGTCCGGAGGGCTTCGGCCGATGCTCGGCGTCCGTTTAGCTCCATCGCAGATAAAAAATAAATACCGTAATGACCTCAGCGGTCCCCTCCCCCCCCTTTCCGTCCTCCGGGACGCACGGAATCTGTTATCGAGCCAACGGAAGGCGGAAAAACCAGGACGAGACCAGAGGAGTTCCTTCGTGTCCCCGTCCTTTCGCTGTAATCGGCACGGAGGCCAAATACGTGCGGGTCGCATGGGCGCGGTCACGCTTTGGGGTCTCGCGCTGAAAAAAGGGATCCGTTTATAAGCAACGTTGAGCAACATGGCAGCTGAAAACCTCTTTGCGGGCGAGAAAAAAGGCAATATCATAAAATAATACAAATGTTTCAGAAAGGCATGATTCCACTTGTATCCGTAGTCGCAGGTCCCAACGCATCCAGCTCAAAGTCACTGCTGTTCCCACAAAAGAAGGGTAGATTTTGGCATGTGATATAGTAAATGGAAACGCCGGGGGCTCCCGGCCCACGGGGCAGTGCACGAAAAAGCGAGAAATTGCTGCAAGAAAGATAAAGCCACAGCGAAGCGGTCCGCCGTCCAGCAGACCCAACGTGGAGCCATCCGCCATCTTGGTCATCGCTCTCGGCGGGGTCGCCCTACTTCCCCGTTGCAGCTCCCGCTTCCTTCCCGCTTCCTCGCTGCTGCACCTTTGCTCGCGCGCACACACACTCGCTCTTTCTTTCTCTTTCTCACACACACACACACACACACACACACACACACACACACACACACACACACACAAACACACACACACACACACACAAACACGCACACACACGCTCTCAGAGGCACGTCTGCGGACGCGTGCGCTCCCGCGCTCCGGGTCCTGTCCGGCACGTTAAAGCACGATGTCCTTGAGCCGCTTGCCGCTGGGAGAGTCCTTCTCGCGGGCATCTGGCAGCAGCTGGCTCACCTCGCGCACGGCCGGCTCACTGTCCTTGCCCTCTGGCTGCCGCAGCAGGCTGTGGTTGGCGATGCGCTCGGCATCGCGGCATTTCAGGGTGCCGTAGGTGGCGGGCGCCTTCGACAGGGGGCTCTTTAGGTGCACAGGGGAGGTGATGGGGCTGGAGGCCTCCCGTCCGTTGCCCGCCTCTCGGACCGCGCCGTTGGCCTTGGGGCTGCACACGGGAGGCTCGGCTGTCCGCTTGGCCCTGGGCTCGGTCCGCTCCGGCTCCTCAGACCCGTCCTTGCCAAAGGTGGCAAAAGTCCTTTTGGCGCCGGAGTCCTCGTAGTGCGGGACGTCCACCGTGGTGGCCTCGATGGACAGGGCAATGACGTTGCGGCCGTGCTCTGGGGACTTGGCTCGGGCCGGCATGGGCACCCGGGGCATCCAGCAGCGGTCCGAGTGGCCCAGGATACGGCACTCGTCCTGGCAGTGGAAACTCTCGGCAGGTTCTGGGGAGACAGAAACAGAAACAGGGGTCTTTAGGTCCGTCGGTGAAATAAGACTCATTTGCCCATCCTTCGGGGACTCTGAACAGGACCTGTTCTGGTTCCTTCATTAAACACAACGGTGAGGGTGGGGGCAGGCTGGGTGTAATTTGCCTTCTGTCGTCTATGTGCGGAACGGCGTCCCTTTTCTGTGCCGTCTTCATGTAACTTCCACATGACGGAGCACTACGGGGAAGAAAGAACTTCGAGGCACTTTTAATAAACCAATTTAAGGGTATATTGTTAAATCAAAAGTCTGTTTCCGGCTGAAGCGTAATTGGTTTTTGGCAGCGGCACGCGATAAAAGGCGAGGCTTAAAGAAGTGGAAATCAGATGTTTTACCGCGGTAGACGCGCGAGGAAGCCGTGGCGCTGCCTACTGCTTCGTCCCCATGACGTCTGGCAACGGTCATAAATATGTAATGATGTTACCGTAACGCTGCGGTGAGAAGAAAGATTCGTCTGAGTCTGTTTTCCGTGATCCGCAGTCATGTCTTTTTTCAGTTTGCCGCGTGGGGGGCGGGCGAGCGCTTTCGAGGCAACTTCTGCATCATTCGACGAACAGAGAACCGTGCGCTCAGGAGCGGCCCGAAGGCCCGTCGCCCTCCCCTCCTCCTCCTCGTCCCCCGGTAGTAGAGAGAACAGCGTTCCTTGAGGCTCGGCGCCACTCCCGGTTTTTGTTTTTATTCGAAACGTGTCTCACCGGCCATCTGGTCAGATAACCTCTTAAAAAACGCAGACCTAATTCGCTCATATGTTTTCGCACGGCACGTAAGCGCTTAACCCAGACCCGAGCGCCACAAAGCTCGGCACACCGTGCTAAACATATTTCCGCGACACATTGCGTTGGACCGTTCCAACACGTCCGGAAGGCAAAAGAGCAGGCTGGTGCGACTGAACCAAAGCGCAGAACTGAGCACGGCTTCATCACCACGTGAACGGAGGTCTGGTGTGAAGCATCAACCCTTCTCGGGGCGCAGATTCACAAGCACCTTTTCCAAGGGCACAGAATCCTGTTTTCTAACCATTAGACGGTGAACTTCTGTTTCCTCCAGCGTGGCCACAGCTAGTGCGGCCGCAGTAGCTCTCACGACGCCGCCGTCCCTCGGCGTGAGTCTGTCCAGGGCACCGGGCTTCACCGTGATTTCATTACATCTCCCACCACCATCCCCCACCACGATACCAGTCCTTCATCTGCTCTGTCCATCTCAACTGCGGGCCTTATTAAAATCGCCCACTGCTCGCGGCCCCTTCCTTAAACGTGCGCCGTGCCGGTGATGGGTGCCGGGCTGCGGGGCTGCAGCTGCCCTGTTTCATCTCCTGCAAGACCCTTGTCACTACCTGAGCGTGGTACGCGGCCTGTGGGAAGCAGCCGTGGTTATTAACGTTTCACAGAAGGCTCGGCTGCTAGCCGGCCGGCGGTTAGTCGCGTGGCGCGTCCGAGGTGCTGGCCAAAGCGTTCACGCGTTCAAGGCCTGCCAGAGAGGCCAGGACAATAAAAAGAAGGGGGGTAGAGAATGACCGCAGAGGCTCAAGTGGCTCAGTTTTAGTCTGTAATTACCAGCCCTCCTGAACACACAAGTCCACATCTTGAAATGGCTTTTCATCACCCGTAGTCAATGTTATCGCCATAGCAACAAGGCTAAGTCACACTGCCCACACAAGTGCACGCATACACACGTACGCACGCTTGTGTGCGGGCACTGGCTGGCGCACCTGCCGCCGTTTTTTTGTTTTTTCTTCTTCTCCAAGACTCCTTCAGCCGAACGGAGACGGTCGTCTTTTCGAAGAGCGCAAATTAATCGGAATCCGATCGTCTGCGCGAACGCCAGCTTCTAAAAGGTTCCCGTCGTTTCCTCTGAAGAAGAAAGGCCGTTCCAGGGTGCGAGAAACAGCCACACTTTCAACACACCACTCTGGTGAGGCGACAAGGAGCGGCATGAATATCCTCCCGCCGCGGTGCCCCGCGCGGGGGTCTCCTGGGGTGCGATTCAGCTCTAAATGACATCGCTCTGAAAGCAAAACGTCAGTAACGCTCCGCTCTCGCCGCCTTGCCTCCACACACCGCTCACGACACAGATGTTGCTCACAAAGGTCCCCGATAACTACATATGAAAGTGAAATAATAAATGACAGCCTGTAAGAACCCCCCCCCCCCCCAAAAATCATCCCCACCGTTTTTTTTTTNAAAAAACCCGGTAAAAACCCCCCCCCCCCCCAAAATCTATTCCCAGGCTTTTTTTTTTTTTTTTGCCCGAAAAGGCAGGAACTTAATGCTAACAAATGAAGCAATTAAATGCTGCCGCTTGAAACGGGCCAACCAGAGCAGAGTAGAGTGGGGAAGCCGCACCCTACTGAGACGGTCCATTCAAAGTCATTGGAAAGAGCGCTCGCCAATCAATGTGAAGAACACACATAAAACACAGTTCCGAACACTATATCAGTGGGAACGTTTCCTATCTACAGTTTAACAGCTAATTACCGATTCGCCTCCTTTGGGAAGCGGAAACTCACTGTTTTTTGAATTTGAAATTAAATAACGGGTTGAAAGGGATAAAAAAAATAATTCATGGAGATCCAAGTCCCTCAACACAGCTGATGCATTAGAAATGATCCTTCTTTTTAATCTCCTTTTTTTTTTAAACCAGAATTGGGGTTCAAAGAATCTCGGAGTACGGAGGAGTCTGGACGCTCGTGGCTACGTCCTTGTTTCTGATGCAAAAATGTGCACCTCTCGATTAAATCGAACGTGCCCGTTGCCCTTTATCCGCAAATTGAAATTGAGTTTCTGTTATTTATGCAGGCGGGTTCTTTACCGGATCAGTCAGACACAAGTGGTTAGATATAGTTTTCAAAAACTAAACATAAACCTTCGGGCTCAGCGCTGCTCTACCTGCTGCAAAAGGCCACGACCTTATATAACATTCATCCCTCCATCAGTCTTTTCATCCGCCCATCAATTTGTCCATCCGTCCATCCATCCATCACCAATAGCCACTTGCGCAGTACAAGGTGCAGAGCCTATCCTGGAAAAACAAGGTATGAAGCAAGGTACACGATACCAGCCCCTACCAGGGCGATCACACTCCCACTTATTTCCTCACACACCCCCACTCTACATGCCATTCAGGACCACCAATCCATCCGACATAACGTGATGCCCAATGCAGTGCTATCACTTGTGGTTTATTGACCTGACACACGTAAAATGCCTAGTTTCAGCTTCCGTACTACAAGTCGGCCTGTCTTCCTTCAATTTTTGCTGCCTTCGGTCCCGTATTTTCCATCGTGTGTCACATTGCGCAGCCCCTCCCCCATCAACAAGTCTTATTTGTTGCTGGTGACGTGGCGCAACAAGTCGACGGCAGCAAAGGCCGCATTTGGGATCCCGTGGTTATATAACAGGGATGACTGTGTATTTGAACAAAGGAACCAGAAATTCTCTCTGTATTTGCCCGGCTGTTTGTCCTCCTCGGTACACAGTGTTTGTCAGGACTGTCGAACAGTGAAGCTGCAAAACAAGTGGGCTCAAACTGTAGAAGGATTGCTGTTAAAAGGGTTCGCAGTCGTGGCAACACGGGAAGCCGAAATTACACTTTGACTGCGTAAACAGGTTGACTCAGCAGCGCTGGCATAGATGAGGTGCAGCATTATCACGGTAATGCGCGTGGTTCACATCATTCATTAACGTGTTCTTCAGCCGACATATTGGTTTCGCGCAGAACGTGAACATCAGGCCCCGTGTGTAAACCGGAGTGTAATAACGCAGGGGGTCCTCACTGTGCCACACTGATGCACACTGAAAAGGTGTGGCTTGCTGAGAAAACAAGAGACGGAAAAAAAGAAAAAATGAGAACTACCCCCTTAATGGAGACTGAGCATCGCAGCATTTCGTCAGTCTGTGATGGACCGGCCTCTGAAAACCGTACGCGTTCGGAAGAAAAGACTTCTTTTAAAAACACTGCACGCTATTTTTGCAGACAAGGCGTATATTTAGGGTGCTGTATGTATGTCATGGCAGTAAAAGGCGGCGACGACAAACACCTCTCATCACTGGCACACGAAACCTGTGCCACTACAGTAGTTCTCTTGATAAACACCTCTTATTATTATAAAAGCCAATCATTTAAAAATAAAACAAAAACACTTTTCTGTTTTTGTAATCACTGCTTTCCTCTGCGAGTCTAGTGGTCACGGTGGATGAGGTGATACAGCCGAGCCTCGGCTTCCCAGACTTTATGGGGGGGATGTCCAGATATGGCACGAGTCCAGAAAATCTAAAGTGTAATTTAAGCGTAATATTTTTTACTACAGCACCGAATTCTGGACTTTTCTATCCTAATGTAATGTGCAGTGAACATGTAAAGTGGGTAGTAAAATGAAATAGTCAGTGGTGTAACTGAAACACACAGTACAGTGAATTATATGCAGAGAGCAGTGAATAAGGCTCCGGTACGACTGGATCAGAGTGCCGCTGCAGGGGGACGTTTCGTCGATTAATCAAGTTATTTTCTCCAAATATGTTTCAAAGGAGTTAAACACTTTTATTGTCCCTTGTATTCTGCTTAACAATAGACTTTTTTTTCCAACATTTACTATTTGTCTATTTCTTTGGCAAAATTGTCTGCGAAATCTGAAAAACTGAGGACAGGCTATTCTCCTGCAAACACAGTCACAAATGAAGAGGAATGTTGCAAAACACAGTACAGAAGGATGCTATGTGTGTGTGTGGGGGGGGGGGTCCACTGCACTATGGACAAAACAATAATTGAAAATAACAATAATTAAGCACGAATAATAATTGCAGATGCTTTGTTGTGATCGTCATCACAGATTAAACGTTTCACGGCTGCAATTTCTTCCTGTGTGTACATAACATGTGAATACAGGCACAGGAGCAGAGCTGCCCGTTGCTAACGCTAACCTCAGACTTGTGGCGTCAAATGGGTTTTGCTCGCAGCTGCTCCGGGCAACTGGAGTGACAGAAGTGCACTAATGGACAAACATCTGTGTTTAATTATAGGCTCCCGTGATGAGGGCATCGCCGCAATGCGTGTTCCCCCCACGGTAAGATGTCTTTACCCCCTCCTCTCAGCGGTTAATGAAAGGTAACAACCGGCAGATAATCACCTGTGTCAAAACATCGATCAGGGTCGCCCTCTCTCCTCCGTGCCGCTCTAGGCCGGCCTACAGGACGGACGGCTCGGGCCGCGGAGACCGAGCCTCGACCGGCCGCCGCGGTCCCATCCAGCAAACCACCCAGATCTACTGTCGCGTGCATCGAGCACAAAGCGTTAGCAATCGATCAGGTCCCGGGAACACGGAGACACCCGCGGCCGCCCACCAAGGATGCGGCCGATGAAGAGAGCAGATCGGTTCTTCCGCAGAGAAGAAGTGCACTTCTGAGTGTGTGTTAGAGAGATAAAGAAGACAAGGACACAGCAACTGAACTGACCCTGAGAGAAACGTGGCAGAGCTCTAACTGGCAAACATCAAGAGAGGCCACGGTCAAACCCACAAACAGGATGCTTAAAGTAAATGTTTAACTGTTTGAATACACAGTGAAAATTCACACTGTGCTGGTCTGGCTTAATGTGTCTAAAATGTATAGTAGATACAATGTAAAGCATATATGTTATTATTAAGTCACCGGTCAGTGTGCTGCTCATGTTTTATAATGTGTGCAAACACACATACACTCAGTACAGGGGACTATATGCAAAGAGCAGCGGATAAGTAAGTCGCCGATACAACTCAGTCAGAGCGCCTGCGTCATTTTACACATTAATGAAGTTGTTTTCCCCTTATATTAAAAACTTGTTTCTTTCCAATATTTATGATTTTTGTATATTTTTCAGGAATATTTTTGTGCCGTGAGCCGCGCCGGGTTAAAGCGGTTAGTGAAAATTTTTTACGGAAATCCAAAATCCGTAAAATCGGGTTCGAGAAAAAGGAAGAGACTGTGTATGTTTTCCTTTATGTTATAAATTTGTTCAATGCAGATTGCGCCCTCTAAAATTCAGGCGGGGGGTGAATCCTTCATATATATATATATGGAAACCAGTTACATCTTTGAAAGACATCTAAATTTCCTTTTCTGCTTGTGACACAAATCCCTGACAGCAGGGACTGCTGTTCTGTGAATGGGAGATCTAAACTTTGAAAATATTTTTGGTAAGTTACAAATGTGTCCCTTTCAAAAGCCGCCTCTGTTTGTTTGGTTGTTGCTTCGCTGCCGCGGGGTCCGGTGGATGTAACAATGCGTTTTGACTCGGCCTGCCTGAAAAGACAAATAATTGGCTGCGGAGCCGAGGAGAAGAGACATTGCAGATGACGGTTTGATTTAGAGTGTTTTGCCGGGCCGGGAGTGGGGGCGGCGGGACCGAGCGCGGTGTGACTGCTAAACAAGTACGGGACCGGCCTCGCTCTCCTTCGCAATTGGCCGGGAGCGGCGTGAGGACACGTCCTCGCTGGACGCAAGAGCGTTTTTAATCGTGATATTCAAGAATGATGCATTTGATCCATTAAACTGGCCGCGGATTCTGGCGCATCCTGTGCTGCGTTTGTGTTTTCCGTGCGCGCATCTCCCCAGTAGCTCCATTAAAGGCCGCAGTACTCGAATCGCTGTTCGCTGGCTGTACACAGTATTGATTGTGTTCATTCTGCCAGATGCATTATTGCCTGATCAGCTGATCGCCCAACTTACCTGCAACAACGACGACAACAAACCACAACAGCTAAAGCCCTCTCTGCAAAGCTACAGCCACTTCAGTGGAAATGGCTGACTCCAAGCTTCGGGGGCTGGTAAGAGAAGCAAGGTGGGGGTTGGAGACACGGTCCGCGGTCCCCCTTCCTGGGTCGAAGCCGCCGTGCTCCGGCTGGCCACGGAAGCCACCAGGGAGGTCAGAAATGCAGCTGTCAGCCCTGTCCGGCCGTTCTGCTTCCCCGGCATAAATCAGCCTGGAGCGCAAGATCCTACGGGAGCCCCAAGATGGAGTGCGACGGTCTGGTTTTTACAAACAGCCAAGGAGCCACCCCCCGCTGAAGTGGGAGAAAGCCATCAATTCTTGCCTGGTGTGCGCCACACGACTTACCCCCCTCCCAGGCCACCGGGCTGGCGTAGCGGCTTTGCCCCGAGATCACCCCCCTCCCCCCCACGGGAACCTTTCCCTGCCGACCTGTGCGACTTCATCACCTTCTTAGTCGGGCATTAATTATTGAGAAAGTCTCAGTAACCCAGCAGGACCCGTGAAGGAGGATGTCTTACGGGTGGTAAATCAGCTGTTCTAGCTGCGCTGCTTCCGCTACTCGGCATTAGTACCAGTCAATTTATCAGGAAATGATTCACGATCCAGGCTCCTGAGTGCCGGTGACTGCGTCTGACAGCAAGTCACTCCAATGAAGTCACGCCACAGTTACTTCAAACGTAATCCGAACCGACAGGGCAGCGCATATCGCCGGTCAGCACCGCGACACCCTTTCTTTACAACAACGGCTTCGTTAATTAGTTTAAAAGCCCGCATACGTCACGCCGAATTTACTGTGCCACCCCGCCCCATCCCTCTGCCGCCACTCCGGCGCACCAGGTCCGCGTTAAACGACGACTTTCCAACGCGGCGTTTGGTCAACAACGTAGCAGCTGTTTAGCAGCTGCGAGAATCAAAAAAATGCAGCGAGACCGAAAGAAAATTTGTCGTATCACCTGACAAATGCCACCGTGATCGTAAGACACGTTAATCCTGCAGAAGGTACGCCAGCCAATGGCACGATAGCGCAACGGTCACGTGCTGAAGCACGCAGATGGCCCAGATGTTATCTCGCTCAAAGGTGGGCGTCAACAGAGGAGCAGAAGTGACATTTTGCTGTGGAGTGCGGACGGGCGGGAGAAAAGGGGCTCAGACAGAAAGCCCGTTTCAGAGTCCGAAGGTGCATCTCCACCTTGACCCCCCACGTCGCACATGCGTGCACAGGGTGGCAGGTGGCCCCGGTGACCAACACAGGCGCACGCCGTCCCTGCAGTTCTCCGTGTGGGAGATCTGTAATGCTCTGTGAAGGATGCTGGCCCCCGCGTTTGAGCTTCAGCGAGCTACCCGGCTAATTTGCTGCTAAAGCCTCAAGTGGTGATGAGCGAAGGGGGCCACGCAGACAGCAAATTGCCTCTGCGAGGGAAGGAGCTGGGTTTTGGGGTGGGGAGGTTTATCCCTCTGGGTGGGGGGTGGGGAGGTACTGAGGATGAGCTGGCTCTTTGAGCTGCCTTTTCTCTTTCAGAGTCTCCAGAGTTGCGGTATTAGTTAGGGAAGGCCTGCGATATGTTTGTTCCACTGAGGATTTATTTGTAGTCCTTAAGGCTGACAGCGGACCGCGAGTGTGTGAATATTTCTGTGTAAAACGGAATGCGCAAAATCTAATTCTAGCCAATGCTCCCGGGGCCGTGTATCTGCATGACGTATCAGTTCTCTCTCATTATTTACCGAGTGTGGCTACCCTGACCACCGGAGGAATGTGATGTAGTTCCTGCAAAGCAACATATAATATTAGGTGTTTACTGTAAAACACAATAATTTACCCATTTTTAACTAATTTCTACCATGCCAGTTCACAGTAGGTACCCTGATCAGCGGTGCTACGGTGGGAACGGGGTGCAAACGCAGGTGCTCCCATTGCAAAGCAACACTTCTTACCAGTAAAGCACCTGCTCTTAGAGCCGTTGTGGTTAGAGCAACAAGTCCTGTTTCACTCATTTTTAAAAAATGATGTTGGTTTTTTCCTGGACTATAAGAGACACAGTGAGTCCCGAGTCCAGTGAGATCATCACGTCTTCATACACCCAATCTAGGCCTTTTTGTTCCCTGTTAACAAAACGTGGAACATAAACTCATATTTGCAATTACCTTTATCTGCAGCAGATCAAAGGTTGGCCATTCACACCAATAAATTTGAAAAAAGTGAAAGGAACAAACGCTCTTACTCAGCTCTTGGCTGTATGAAATTTAAAGTATAATTTCTGAGAAAGACGAAGGTCCTTCTCACGTTTCGCTGTCCTGAGATAAACTTCTTAAAAAAAAATCATTCAAAGTGAAGACTGATTTTTTTCCACAGAACTTTTTTCACCCTCTAGAAACCTTTTCAAAGAGCTTAGCTAAGCAACGGCACAATAGACACGATGGAACGATGGCAAAAGGTCAAACTGCCCAAACCTAGTGTGACTTCTGTAGGTCTTATTTATTAAAATTAAATATATCTGTGCACAGAGCTCATGACACACCTGTAACTGCAAAAACCTCACCATCAGGATCAAATACAACATCCTCATCATCAACACCAAGTACAAACATCAGCACCGAGTAGAAACATCAACACCATCAACACCGAGTACAAACATCAACGTCGATTACAAACATCTATACCATCAACACCGAGTACAAACATCAACTCCGAGTACAACATCCTCACCATCAACACCGAGTACAAACATCAACACCATCAAAACCAAGTACAAACATCAACACCGAGTACAAACATCAACGTCGATTACAAACATCTACACCATCAACACCGAGTACAAACATCAACACTGAGTACCACACATTCCTCCATCATCTTGCACACAAAGTGCCAGCGGCTGCTGGGCTCATGTGGAAGTAATGTCAGTGGTCTGCGGTGCTGTAATTGCTCCTGCTTCCCCCGCACAGCCCCACGCCCCCCTCTTGCCACGGGCTGCACGCTGGGTTCGGACATTAAACAGCCTTCGCCAGAGTCAGTGGGGAGCGATAAATGTGAGCAACAGTGGCGGCGGCCCCCGTGCCAGTTCCTGTTTGGGTTGGCACGAGGGCGGAGCTTAGCTCCCAGACTGGGTGTTACCTCCTTGCATGGCTGGGGGTGCAGTCCAATGGCACACACTGACATGAAGGCGGCGCCTATGTCAGTCTCTGACAGCAACACCACAGAGCACAACCATACTGTAAAATATTTGCGTGTGTGGTGTGTGTGTATGCACAGTGTACACAGTTACTCTAAAAATGCTTGTGTTATTCCCACCTAGGGAGACTGTTCAAAGCTGTGCAGTTTTTTCTTATCTTTTGTCATGTAAGTGCAAGTGTAATATAAAAACGCAGCAGAATTTGCACAGTGCCTTTCTGTATTATTTATAGCTGTGGAAAAACAAGGAGAAGGCTACTCCCCACAACATCCCTGGTGGGCTTCAGGCTGTTTTTCCCCCTGTCTTCCCATTGACCCCTCGAGTCCCTGCCTTCTCCCTCTCTGCAGTGCTGGCTCTGCTTTAATGGGGACTGCATGCAAACTGCCGCATCATTAAAATATATATATATTTAAAAAAAAAAAATACTGAACCTTTTCCTGTCCACCATTAAAGTTAACAGCCAACCTCTTCCATTACTTTTTATTCTTCTTCTCCGGCAGGCTGTGGGGGAGGGCCTGGAATCATAAAGGTTAATTGGCTGCCCAGAGGATGAAGCAGCTGAATTCCATCCTTTCCATAACAAATAGGAGAGAATAGAGAGAGGGCTGAAGAGCACTACCAGGGCGGGTGGGGGAGACTGAATCGACACACAATGCGCAGAGCACGAGGGGGGGGGGGACTTCTTCAACTGCAAATACTGAATCAATGCAGGGTAAAATGGTGCGCCTTGGCTGTGTGCGTACGGGGGGGTGGGGGCTTCCATGGACACGAGGGGAGGCAGGCAGGCAGTCAGTTGTTTCCCCAACAAGCGAACGTGATTTCGAAAGGCTGCTGCGGGCAGCGACTACAAACACGCAGAGAATGGAGAGGAGATGAGGTCCCGGATCAGCTGGGGACGGGGAGGAGAGAGCGTGACACTGTGCTGACCATCCTCTGCCCGTGCCAGCGCTGCGGGAGGGTGGTGGAGAGAGACAAAAATACAAACATAAAATTAAATTCCCCTCTCTCAGGTCATGCAGCAAATGTGCAGGGAGTGATGTCAGATAGCCCGCATGTGTGTATGTGTGTGTGTGTACTGTTCCTATAAGGGGAGATGTGCGCTCGGGATGGCTTAATGTTAAGGGCATTAATCATCCAGCCTGAATTTACATGAGCGCAGCAGGAAGTGGAAATGCCAACTGCCCATGTTGGTAACCTTTTTGTCGCGGCTTTAATTACAAGAGAAAGGTGGCACGGTTCGCTTCCCCGCGACGAACTTCAATGGCCTGTAACGTGGTTAAGGAGATGGCGGATGATGCAAAGTCGCTAACCCTGGGTGGTCACAGTGTGCGACAGCGGAAAAGCAGGTGGCCAAAAGCAACGGCAAGGCACTGCATGCATGTATGACGTTATTACTTATTCATGTATTTTATCCATTTATCTGACGCGTTTCTCCAAAGCGGTTTATTATGTCAGCTTTGTGTAAGCATACATAACAACTATAAGGGGCTGCAGGTGGTGCCACTACCTCCAGGCTTGAAAGTCTCCAGTTTGAATCCCGCCTACTGCTGTAAGACCCCACATCGAGGTACTTACCCTCAACTCCTACAGTAAAAATTACCCAGTCAAATTAAAAAACTATACAGTCAGCACGTCAGCCGATTTGGACTTAAACAGTCCCATGCCGTACACCCTTAACATTCTTTTGCGCTGCCAAGAGCCATCTTTCTTCAGTGGCACTGTGCCCTTTCCAGGCCTTGCTGACTCGTGACTGTGCACATACACACTTGCACGCGCGCGCACACACCACTCATATTATATTAAAGTCAAGTGATTACAAAACAACAGTTTGGCCTAAGTGGTGCTATTTTTTATTTTTGGCTTTTAGCAGAGTTTTACACGGGCGGGCCGTCATTACGCGAGTCAATTCGCGGTGAGAGGGGAGAGCCGCCTGCAGTTAATGGAGTTTCGCTGAGGCTGGCTGTGGGAACGCGGCCAGGACCGACGAGGCCCGCGGGGATATCAGTCTCGTGTCAGTTACCCAGGGAGCCGAGTAATAGGAGCCGGGCTTGGGTGGAAACGGGTAAGGCCCGCTCTGCGTGGGGGTGGGCAGGGAGCTGTGGGGTGCAAGAGCACCCCCCACCGCGGTACAGGCCCTGCTATCGACCGGGTTTTGTCTTTACGAGATGCAATCTCCCCAGCCAGAGAGAGAGTCCGCGAGGCGCCACGGTCTCTGACTTTTAAAAGCTGGCGCTCTCCCATCTGATCGCACCCGCCCTTCTGGGCCTCAGCGGCACGCCGACCTCTGGGAGGAAGCCCTGTGGAGGAGCGACCGCATGTGGACCGACGCCAGGCCTCCTCTTGGGAACGGGCCACGGGCTCCACTGACCGATAATTTACTGCACCATTAAAGAGCAGGAAGGGTCGGGCACCAAGGCGCGGTAAACTCGAACCACCAGGTCTCCTGATGCACGCCACAGGTGACTTTGGGCCCAGAACCTGTTGACCTGTGTGCTGGGGTGGTTGGGGGTGAAAGCGATGCCCCCCTCGAAATGATAACTCACCGACAAGGTGTGCATTACGGACAAGAGGCGCAGCAAGAAGATGCTCGCTAACAGCTGGGTGTGTTTACAAGGCCCTGCCCTTTTGTGCAGATGAGCCAGGATCCAGAACCTCCTGCTGGGCTGAACTGAAGCCCAGTACGCTTGTGGTGCTGACCTCCTTTGTTCCCCACATCCCCCTCTCTTACTCGTTAACCTTCTCACACACACACACACACATACACACACACACATACACACACCTCTAGCAGGCAGCTCACACCTGGTCATGGACAACCTCTGGGAATTCCTAATCCTTCAACTCCCCTGTTTGTTTTTACTTATTTATTTTAAAAATCTTTTCTTTCTTCCTTTCCTCCCTCAGTCATGTTCAGTCCCAGTCCTGTTATCAGCATTAAGCCCCTGTTATTATGTTCAGGATGGGCCTGATCCCACCGTATTCCCAGCCGCCATGAATTATACAGGCGTTCGTGTTCTACAAACAATTTCAGTTCCGCGAGTTTCCGAGGGAATTATTAGCACACCTTGATGTAATTGAGTCATGAATAAGGGATGGGATGGTGGGTATAGAGGGGCCCAGGAAAAGACATCGTCCCCGGAAGGCCCTCCGTGGGACGGGGTTCGGGACCCACGAGGAGAAGTGCAGCTGCGGCTGCTGCGCCCTGCGCGCTCGAGAAAAGGCCCAGGAACACGGTTCCCTGGTCACGTGGTCCCCGTTGAGACGAGCCGGGTCCCGGGAGACGGGGAGGATGCGAGACGCCCTCCTTCCCCCGTCTACACCTTTTACAGCAAGAATAAACCCATAATCACCTGGGGACGCCTCCAGGCAAGAGAACAGAAAATAAACTGGGGAGGGAAGTCGCCCTGGGCTACGATTTTTTCCCCTCCTTTCAACTGAGAAGAAACAGGAAAAAAATAATGAGAGGTGATGGCAGAATGTCTTAAAACCCAGGGGATATTGATAGGAGCCAAGCAAAGTGCCTCAATCGCTCAAAATAGAAAAATAGCCTCTACGTCGTACAAAATACACACTCCCAACTGTAAGAAAGGAAAAAAAGGAACACCAGCTAACTGCATCTCACCATTATGAATTTAAATACAAAGATAGGGATCATCTTGTGTATAACTGACTTATATATGAGTATTATAAATCCACACACACACACACACACACACATATATATATCCATTTCCCTGCTCTGACGAGCGCCAGTACGTGAGTAACACAGTGCTGCGCCCCAAAGTGAGGCAATTTATTGTTTCTGAAAGCAAAAACTTAGATCTTAGATCCACACTTAGTGTGTTGTCGGGAGTTACTCTTACATATATATATAAATGTTTTGTTCTTTTCTAAGAAAAGGCACAACTTCATTACAGGACTTATCTGCTCTTCCGTTAATTTCCTCCTCCGCTCCTCGCGACGCCTCAGCCGCCCGCTCGAGTCGGAAAGCGGGAGCGCGCGCGACCGCGCGAGTGTGCCCGCGCGCCGGCCCATTGTTTCCCAGCCGGAGCGGCTTTCGCGTCTGACTAAGCAAATAAACGTAAAAAATAGATGATCCCGATGTCTGGTTTTTTAATTAAAAAAGATGAGAAGACAGCAGGAAGGGGGGAGGGCATGGGGGGGGTTATTTAAGCAGAAAACGCTGAAACGGGAGTTTGATGTTTAATTCAACAACATGGAGCTGTTTATTTCAGACACAGAGTCGGATCGTGTGATTTGCCCCCCCCCGGGATGGCTTGGCGGGGGGGGGGGCTCGTACCTGTCACGGAGACTGTCCTCCCTCCCTCCCTCCCTCACACACACACACACACACACACACACACACACACACACTTTACTGAGCATCGCGCACTATCGCTTCGGCTCCGCGTGGATTTGCGTTTGTGATGATTTTTTAGAAATATATTCTGCACACGAACTTCGGGAGAGGAAAATAAAAAAAAAAAAACCCCTTGTTTTCCGAATTCGTCGAAGGTTCACGGATCCAGCAGCTGAACGGGGCCACGCGCCGCTGATCGAGTTGACCTCTGCACTTCCGCCGATACATTTTATTTGTGCAATTTTTTTTTCTGTTCTCTATTTGTATTGTTAAGAAAAAAAAAAAAACCTGGCTTTTAGCCCTCGATTTTGTTGAAAAACAAAACCCACCTGTCATTATTGCATATTTAAAATGTCCCACATAATATTTAAACAGACTTTAACTGCTTGGCGGTAAAGTGCGGCCCGGCCTCAGCTTTGCAGCTTTTACACTTTAATGATTCATACAGCTGGGTGTTTTGTTGAAGCTGCTCCCACTGAGTGCTGAGCACAAGGGTTCGAGGAGGCCGCCACCTTAAGCAGAACCTGGAGCCATAGCAGTTTCCAGCCAGATGAGTCAGAGTTGAGATTGAAGATATTAAAAAAGAATTTGAAGGTAGCAATGGCCGTATCCATAAATTAAAATAAAATCAGCTCTTTTATCGCCCAGGCTCCGGGGGGGTCAAACAAAGTGCACGAAGGCGGCAACAAACACGCCGCCGGAATAATGTGGTATTGCTGCCGTGCCCGACAGGCGTGCGAGTAACAACAAGGTGAAGGTTTGTGTTCTGCCCTTCTGTTCCGCCACACGAACCTGGTGTCACCGCAGAGGGCAGCGAATGTAAATGGCAGCTGTTGAGAATCGATGCGCGGCGAGCCCGACGGAGTGCGGAAGGGTGCTGGAAGTGTCCGGTTTTCGCCCCACGGGGCCGCGAGGTCACAGTTTGGTGTCAGTAGCTCGGTGACCTGGGCCCGAGCGCGAAGCGCGGGGTTGGCGGGTGTGAAGGACCGCCGCAGCGTGGCGCGTTATTGTGTGGACGTGCAATAAAAAGAAAAGTGGGAGAGGAAACGGCCCCGGGTGCCGGGAACAGAGCGCGGCCGTAACAGGAAGCGGAGTGGAGCGCCGAGCGACTGGGGGGGGCTGCCATTGTGTGCAGAAAGGAGCCACCGTGGATGTGTTTTGGGTTCTGTGCGGATTCCCACCTTCAGCATTGTGAGGATGTGGGTGTAGGGAGGGGGCCTTTCAGCACATCCCCTGTGCAAACACCACCTTTGTGTGGCACTGTGAGAATCGCAAACATTTAAACTGTTAAGGGGCTCTGGGAACAAGGGAGGGGATTTCTTTACTACCCCGCTTCTTCCTGCTTATGTTTGTTAAAACATGAAATAAAATGATAAAAAAAAAACAATGGGAAGGCTTCGTAACAGGAGCTCGTATTTGTGTCCTTTGGCAATTGCTGCATCGCAACCCTCCCGTCGTGCCCGGAGAGGAGGGCCGAGCCTCTGCGGGGCCCCCGGGGGGGCCACGCTGCGGATTCTGCGTACGCGTTTGTTTAACGCCACACCTTTGTGCTCGTGCCCGTGCTTTGACGGGAGATACCCTCAGTGCACCGCGTGCGCTGCTAAAATGTCCGACATAAATGCCCCTCCCACAACTCGAGCCCAATTCTGATCGCGGCCTGTAATTATTTAGCACACTTTTCCGCAACATGCCGTTTTTATTATCTAGCGCACTCCCTGGACTCGTTCATGTAACAGCAACATAACACACACACACACACACACACACACACTCGCACTCACAAAGCCACTAAGGGCAGTTTGGAGTCACCACTCCACCCAAAACAGCTGAAATGTATTTAAACTGTGGGAGGAAACCAGAGCACCTGGGGGAAACACACAAAGGCGGCACAAACGTACAAATTCGACAACTGACCGAACCGGATTCAAAGCCGCAACCGGACCTGCGGCCCCCGGGGCTACCTGCTGCGCCACCCTGGCGGCCGCAAAGCTCCATCCGCTCATGTCAAGGGGAGGGGTTGCAGCTGGAACGTGGTTTGAATCCGTTCCTGGAAAGAACCTGCAGGAAAGGTTAAGGCGAACGCGTCCGCCGCAGCGAGGCCGATTTAATTGTGTCCGGGTCCAGGCCCGGCTTAGTGGGACCACAGTCCTCTTTAACTTTGTAATTAGACCATTGAGCTGGTAATGAAACGACAATTCCATTTGCCATGTTATTACATTTCTGCATGTGTAAGGCCCTTTGGTCAATTCATTTAATAATTATTAACGGTTCTCATTACCGCTGGGGCGCGAGCGTGTGTGCGTCTGTGCGCCTGCATATTATTGTGAAAGAGGGCAAGAGGCAGGACTGGAGAATCTGCCCGTTGTGCTCCTCCTTCAGCAGGAGCAGCAGAAAGCAGCCCTGCACGGTACACGCCTTTGTTTCGAGTTGACAAAACAAAGCGGCCGAGATACGATCGCCCCCTGCAAACGGTCGAGCGGCTTTTCGCCCGCTGTTTCCACAACAGCTCCTGCCGCTCCGGTACGGGGACGTTCGCCCACGCGGTGGCTGATCGGTGTCTCACGCAACGCAAACCCATGTAGGTTCTGTGAGGACAAGGGATGGCCGCAAAGATACGCCATTGAAAGTCTTCAGTGGAACCGCTGAACCTCTCGGAGGACTTTTACCGACAGCTCCTCTCCTAACAGTGAGACCCACTGTCCTGTGTTTTCATTAAAATCCTGGCCCAATCCTGGAATAATGGATTATAGTACAGGCAGCGTGGCTCATGCTCGTGCGTCACTCACAGGTTCATTCTGCACGATGAATAAATGATCAATATTCATTAATTATTCGCAAATGCAGGCCTAGAACTTACATGCCGGGTTCAGGGTCCGTGCGAGGCGGTTCGGGGTGGTCTTAGGGAAAGTTCGGAAGCCGCAGAATAAAAAGAACGTAAAACAGGATAATTTTGGGGGAAACCACATCGACGGCGGTCGGAGCCCCGCATTGCAGTGGCTCCAGCCATCAAATCTGTGGGCGATGGTCTAGGAGGGGGGTGTAGCCAGCCTGCCACAAATATTCCATTTTAATTAATTTGTAACTCCAAACCTTTTTTTAAGGTCTAGCGTTATTTCAAACAATTTGTATTCTGATGGAAAGCGGGCGGTGACTATGGGGCGCCGCCACACACCTGCCGACTTCCATCGTTCCCGCCTTATTTGGGTGACAAAAGCACGGTGACGTAGACAGGAATTCTTGGCCCCAGAAAGAAAACTGCTGCGCCCCCCCCCGCCCCCCCCAAAATAAAACAAATAAAACCTGGGCCGTCGCGACGCGTGATCCGGTGCCAGCAAGCGCCTGCTTAGCTCTTCTCACAGTTTATTACTGTTATGCCAGAGGAATTCTCCTCTTATAAATAATTTTTGCAACTATTAGCACATTTGAGCGCCATTTCTTTTTCTCCCATCTTCCACTCATTAAACTTTTTGTTCCTGGGTGTCTGGAGGGAGGGCGGAGGCGCAACTCTGCCAGGTGGCAGTCTCTGGTGCGCCAGGGAATGAGGGGGTGGGTTTCGGCGGGGGCCAACAAAGTGGATTGTTGAAGCTAAAAAAAGGATCCTATCAGATGTCAAAAGAGCTCTCTGTCTGTCTCCTCTGCTCCCCGAGAATTTAAGCGCTTGTTGCGAATCTATTTTCTTTTCATCTGCGCCGTCGCGGAGCTCCGTGTCAAACGTCGGCATTACGGAAAAACAAGAAAACGGTGTAGATGGGGAAGGAACTCGAACCAGCAAGTTGTACACCTCCCACACAGACACAGTCCTTATTGGCAGTTCAACGCTTTCCATTGTTCTAGACTACTGGGGAAAAAGGCCTATTTGCCGACACAAACCGGAGCGGCGGTCCCTCGTCCCCCAACTTTGCCATCCATGCCGGGGGCGGTGTGTCTTGGTGGCCATTTCCTCCCTTGGCAGCCGCTCTGTCATGCTGGAGACGGCCGCCTACAACCTGACCCGGACACAGACCCGCTTGTGAATCTCTTTACACCTGAGGAGGTGCTTCTATTTGCCAGAACTCCTCGCAGCTCCAGGGCAGACCTTCTCCGAGCGGCGGCAGAAGAACCCTGACACGGGCGCAGCTCTGCTAACCTACGCTAACAAGCACAGGTGTTTGCTTAAAGGGTATTTTCAAGAGAGACACACCTGAATGAAGGTTCTGTTTAGAGTTCCCTCTGTGCAACGTTTTGAGGAAAACGTACAAAATGACCAGCTCCACCCGTTGTCCGTCTCAACGGCACCCGCAAATGGACGGGAACTCCGGTCCTACCTTGGTCCGGCGGCTGGCTGCCGCTGGGCGGCGCACTCATGTTCAGCACGTCGTTCACGGCCGTGTCGGCGTACAGGCCCCTCTGGACGTCGTGCTCGCTGTCCGTCTGGTCGCTCTCCTCGTGACCGCTATCCTTTAGGCTGTTGCCCTCCATGTCCTTGAATGTGGATGTGCTGCAGCGGGGTGGCGCGGCAGCCGGGGCAGGCGAGGAGGTGGAAAAAGAGGGAAAATGTCAGTTTACTGTCCCACTAGAATCTCTCTCAGATGATGCTCTCTGCCCCGTGATGCCCTCCCTGGCCGGGTCGTCCGCCCGGTTTGGGTTGTCGGCGCGCAGCCGAGGGCTTGGAGGCGTGCGGTCACAGCGCGAGGGGTCCCACGCCACAACCGGCTCTCCTCCCACGCGTATGCAGTCGTGCGCTCATGCACTCAAATGGAAACATGGACTTTTTTGGCTTTTTTGAGGTGGAAACTGCACACCCCGCTCGCGTGTGCGGCTACCAGGCTAGCTGCGTGACCGAAGCAAACCCCGGGCCTTTCGCCTTCATTTATTCCGTCTTTCTAGGGTGCGGCGAAAGGGGAGACGGTTTGTCCTGCGGTTCTAATGGGGACGCCACTGATCCATTCCCTTCAAGGGCAGTAACGTGAGCAGGCCGGGTTCGAGCGCTCCTGCTGAGGGACGCTCTCTCAGGAGTCCGTGCAGAGGACGGCCGGCGCAGCGAAGCTGGCGCCACGGGAGCAGAGCAGATCAACAGCTGACCCCACCGTGACTTCAGCGTCTCTGATAAATACATGCCCGCATATGAGAATTCTGCATGCGTGGATTTTACGAAACCTTTCTCACGCCGCAGTGACTGCGATGGGGGACCTCTGATGTTATCGGTGTAACTGTACCTACGCTGCCCCACCCAGCTGCCCCCCCCGGTCCCCGGCTTTGTCTTCAACTGCCGTGTCTGCTCAACAGCGTCCCTTGTTTACATGAACACAAAAGCGAGGTTTTTTCTCCTTTTTTTCTGCAGGCGAATTGCAGTAATTGTTTTTAAAGAAAGGAGGAAAACGCGGGACGGCCGCACGGTTGGCCAAGCTGGGGTCCTCCGTAGCTCCAGGAAAAAACACCAACTTGAGACCCGTCGCCGATCTGGCCACAGGCGCCGGGGCGCGGGGGCTGCGTTCGTTACGTATCCGTGCGGCGGCCCACCCTGCGCGAACCCGGGAGTTTCGTCCATATCTCCGCGGCCCCCCGGCAGCTCTCAAAGGGAGCCCTTGTTCACTGGGATTTAAGTCCGCAGAGAAAATGACTTCACTGCGTCGACTGCCTGTCTCCACAAAGTCTCCGGTTCAGGAGAGACCTCACTGGGCTCAGCGAGATTTTGGCAGCGCGAGAGAGCAATTTCTCCCTTTTATTTTCGCTCCCCTTCACACGCGTGCGAGGAGCCGAGCTTAAATGCAAAATTAATACGGGATTTGAAGAATTATTCATCGTTTGCGGAAATCTGCGCGGCGTCATCATTTAAGATTAAAAACGCGGAGTCAGTGAACGTGAGAAATAAAAGAGGGACCGTCCTGCTCTCTGCAAAACAAGGAATTGGCCCCATTCCGGCGCCGCGTTATACCGCCGCGAAGCCTAGCGAGCGACTAAGGGCGGGTGATTAATAATGATAAAATCTTCCAAATATGAAGCGCGGGCGCAGCCGTTTTCCCCGGGGAGCACGCACCCCCGCTTGTGCATAATGTATGCGCTCACCTGTTTGCCGGCTTCGAAATTACAAAAGAAAAATTGCACATCGCAACGGGCGTGAAGAAATTATCTTTATTTTCTAATCAAGACATACCTTTTAATAAGGTGTGCTCTGCTGTTTACATAACTGGAGTCCATGGAATAATTCTCCGTCTGAAAGAGAGGGGAGGGGCGGGGGAGAAAACAGAGATGCATTTAATTACGAGGGGACCAAAATAATGTTGCCGGTAATTGCCTTTCAATAGAAATGTTATTTTACACAAAGGGTCCCGGCGAGCCGCCTTGGCTTTCAAAGGCAGAGCGCGTTCTCCTTCCCGGGGCCGAGGAGAGCGGGGCCGGCCCGGCTCCCCCTTCCGCGCGCATTAGCCACTCAGCCGGGCCCAACTTCTCCAAATGGAGTCATTAGGGAGAGCTGCGCATCACACGGCTCAGAGAGGGGCAGCGTTCCCCTTATATCTGCTTAAAATCTTTTTTCTTCCGCGTGATCATCGCTCAATTTAAATTTTTTTGAAGATATGTTAATGTATAAATATTTCAGCGCGCAGGGCTGGAGGAATTAAAACGCATATCAGGGGATTTTTAAACTCGGCAAACGCAGATGAGAAAGAGCCGGGATCTCTGACCCACATCGCGGGGAGAGGCGTCCCGCTGCCGGCGTCCGTCGCCTCTGTCGGGAGCGCGAGGGCGTTCGGAATGGGCGTGAATTGTAACGGTGCGGGAAAATGGCGCACGGCGTTTTGGAGGCGGTCCGGACGTTGGAAACTCTCACCGTGGAAGGGACACGCAAGAAAACGCCCCACGTGCCGCGTGTGTAGGGGCAGGTGTTGAGCTTGGGAGGCAAATAAGGCCACTGGTGAGCTGCCGATCTCACACCTCCCTCGCTCCGAACGGAAGGCGACACCTCACGCCCCCAGCGAAACGCCTCACAAAAGATAAGGAAGGCAAACGTCCGCGCCGGAGCGACGAAAGGGTGGATAACCAGGGTCCCGTCCCTTACCCAGAGGAGCGTCCCGGTCCTCCGGGATCCGCGCGACTCGTGTCATCCCATTATGAGCCGCCGAGCAAGATAACAAAGCGTGTCTAAGGCCTGAAAGAAAACCGCGGTTCTGGAGCGAAACCCCCTGCGTAGGACCCGGTTTTGCAGCAGTCACGGCACGGCGCTGCGGAAATCAAGTGCAAATGTTTTATCTCGCGTGTGCGATGCAGGAGAAGGCCTGTTTCAGAGCCATAACTGAACAAGTGTGGCCTGTTCACGCCCCACTACGGCTCCTACCACGGAGCACGGCCGTGCGGCCCGCAAATGACAGATGAGCGAATAAGCTCACTCCTTTGTCCACATTTTGAAGACTGTAATAGAGTAAATGAAACAAAATCCTCTCCTAACCTTCCCCCAACACACACACACACACACACACACACACACACACACACACACACACAGCTGATCTTCATTCATGTTTGCAGGCCTGGTGGACCCAGAATACCGGTTGTCCTCAAGGTTGACCTCCGGCAACAAACAGAAAAAATTCTTCTTGAAAAAACCCCGTCCGCCCGAACCCGCACACCCCCGTCCCCGGCAAACACGGCATCGTTTACTTCTCTTAACCTCTAAAGCTTTTAATTATAACCCCGCCAAGATAATATTTTAATTACTGGCGACGGCGGGCCAACCGCAGATTGAGATTTGCGAGACAGCCGCGCAGCCTGGACGCGGCGGAGGTTAACACGGAGCGTTTTGTTTGCCGCTAATTAAACCTTAGATCATTGTTATCTGGGAGATCATTTGTAAAAAGCCGTTTTAATTAGCGCCGCGTTTGTTTGGAGAGCCGCCGTTTGCCGCGGCACGCGAGGCGCCGGCTCACATCCTTTGTTCCTGTCCACCTCGACTCCGTCGCTATCAAAGCTGGCAATTATTCCGACGCTTGCGCCGGAGATTCACCCGCGTATACAGAAATAATGTATAATTCCGATGTTATTTCCAGTGCGACGTGCCACCTGTGTTCCACTTCTGTCCCTCCGAAGACTCATTATAACGGCTCTTTTTACACCGGAACCCAGCAAGGCCTTAATGAGTACGGAAGGCAGGAGAACTTTATTAAAGGGACCATCCAGATCTGCGACGAGTCTCAAACACTTATCCCGGCGCGTAATTGATGCGGAGATGGCGAAATGTCACGCCCGCACTCTTTTACAGGGAACGCTGGCTGGGGGGGCTCATTCAACCAGGTAACTGCCACTTTCATTAAAAGGAAAACACCAGGCATGAGGCGTGACATCCCGAATGTGAATTTGCTCGCTAAATAGCAACAAGCAAATAGGAAACATAAAAGGGTGCGAAGCGTCTGCATTAATAAGGCACTCAGAGTCGCGCGCTCTGAAAGGGAACCTGCCGTATTAGCGGCGGCCTCCTGTAAAGAAATGTCGGGCGCGACCCCCACCCCCCCCCCGCCTCCCACCGGCGTCAAATTGGAGCGCGCGCCGATATCTCCCGCTCAGAGGTCGAGTTCCGGGCCCGAGGCCGAGAGGCGCTTAACTAGCACAAGGCCACCGCAAATGGCTACTTAATCAGACCTGCCGTGATCCGAACGGCCCCAGTTCGGCGGCTGGTGTCATTCAATCCCCGCCAAATATTGCTGCCATTTTATCAGGAGTGGACACAAGCGGCGCTCGGGTGGGTTCTGCCCCCCCCCCCCTCACAGACGCGGAGCGAAGGGCTGCGAGCGCCCCCGCTCATTCCCCCCGGCCGAAGCGGGGCGAGGGCAGTCGGCGCCACAGAGACACTCGGGGAGGAAAAAGCAATCTCCTCGCTTAGTCGGCGCTGTGTGATTTGATTTGCCTTCCTCCCGGCGTGGCAATTGGTTCTGTAGTCCCGACCCAAGTGCATTCGCCGCACGGGCGAAGCGGGCAGGGCGCCAGCGTGGGGGGTTACCTCCCGGATAAGTGCCGCCCGTGCGTCGTCGCTGCCGGGGCCGACGCGTCCGGCAACATAATTACACTCCCATTTCCACACGGCGGCGTGCATAAAATTACGCACAAATTGAAGCAGCGTGTTATAACAGCAAATTATTAATTATCAGGCTGTATCCTTATTTTCTGCACAATAGATAAAATGCCTTTTAATATTCATTTTAATTTATTCCTGAGAGCCAAACGCTCAATTTGACGACAAACCCTTGCGCGCGTGTGGCGGGAATGAGGAACGACAGATAAAGACGCGTGCGGGCGTTAAAACACTCGAAGACGTCGCGCTGCCTCCTCCCGCCGACCGGCTAAGCCACTTAGGGGAAGCCATCCTTAATGCGACACTTGTGGATCGTAGGGGAGCAGGTGGAGAACAGGTGGAGCCGGCGGAAACCTGACCTCGGAAGATGGTAGTTTAGCTTATGAGGCCCGTTGCGGAGCTGCTGGGAAACAAAAAAAAAAAAAAACAGGAAAATGTTCTCAGTTTAATGTCTCGGATTTCCTGCTTGCGCAGTTTCTCAGCTAAGTGTGAGTATCGCTAGACCCCCCCCTTGCTTATTTTTCCACTCCCCTGGGAGCGGGAAGTAACAGTCGTACATAATGGGGCCCGTTGTTCGTACTGTAGACAGAGGGCAGCCCGTGAGCCTCGGAGTCTGAAGGAGGAGGAAGAGTCAGTCGAGATGCCCAAACTTGCCCCGCTCGGCTCACCCGGGAAAGCCGGTTTTGTGACAGGGAGGGGGGACGGAATCCCGAGTTCATCTCGCTCCAGGCCCGGACTGAAAGGCACGGCGTTTGCTGCCATTTTGTATTTCTCCCTCGTGTGCGACGGCTTGCGGGCTCCTGCAGAGAGGAGTCTGTTGGCGCCGTCTCCGCATCGCCCGACGCCTCCCGCGTCGCGGGGGCAGCCGATCGGGACCACCCGGGGGTCGGCCTGCTAATCGAGCACGGGTTTGTGGCAGTCGCGTGACTCGGCGGCGGGCGGGAACGCCATTCCTCCCGCCGTCACGATGCCAACCCACCGATTGTAGGGTTTCCCATTGATCCTTTGCCATGTGCTAGATTACAGACTTCCATTCCGCTGTAGAAGACTCAGCTCCCAGAGGAAGCGTGCCAGCGCGAGGGGGGTACGTAAGCCCGCGGCCGGCCCTTGGCTTGCGCCGGCGTTACATTTCCCACTTCCGCCGCTTGCCCAAGGCGCACGACTTGCTAATACACTTTTACATCAAGCGGCATCTAATAAACACAAATCACCAGCGATCGCTTGGAAACGGGGCCTTGTCTTCCAATCCCCCCCCCCCCCCCCCCCCCCCCCCCCCCCCCC
>UFQX01000503.1:164305-179158 GCA_900497675.1 Arapaima gigas
CCCCCCCCCCCCCCGCTCTCGCGCCACGTCACCTGTCAGACCCCACAGAACTCAATCTGCGCAAATGGGAATTAGTCTCAAGAGGACGGAAAGTTAATCTGAACCGTGACTGTAAGTGTCTGGCTGGGGGAAAAAAAAATACACAGGAGTGAATGAGCCCATCCAGAGTCAGCATCAAAACCGCCCAGAAACATCCTTCTCCTTCCCTCCCGCGATAATTCCCGCCTGCGTCTCTCTCAGTATATAAATATCAGTATATATTTACTATTGTGAGGCTTCAGGGTCGCAATACAAAAAGAACAGGCACCCGTGCTCTTCCTGCTCATTCTTTCGGCGATTCGGCCCGCCTTCCCGTGTGAACCGCTCGGTATTGTCCTGCGTCGGGTGTTTTTTTTTTTTTTCCCCCTCCCCAAACGTAAAGTGAGGAAGCAGCCATGGGCCTTTTCCTGTGTTTGTATTTATTATTTATATGTTTTATAAATAGGGAGACAGAAAGACGGTGTCCTGCTGTTTTATCCTGTAATATATCCCGCAATGTCGATTTCCGGCACGCAGCCACACGGCGGTCCGGGACTGTGGGGTCCATTTGCGTACAGTCAGTTAAGATGTGATTAATTATACATGCGCTGATAGCAGCTGCATTAATAAGTCATGCAGCCATCAGCGTCGAGGCAGCGCTCGTCCTTTCATAAAGATTGAAAGGTTTTAAGTAATAGGACCCGTGTCCGACGGCCAGATCATCGCATCCGCGCTCCCGTGCTGGCCGTCACCCGTGTTCTTCGCAGGCGTCGCTCGGGGAGGTGACGGCACGTCCTTCGCCGGACCTCGGAAGTTCCCTCGCGCCCACGGCGGGAAACATCCCGGCACTTTTCTCTGCCCCGAGAATTATTGGGCGATTAAGATTCTGGAGTTTTCATACTAAAAGAGTACGGCGGAAAAAAAGAAAAAACACAACTGTCACGTTGCCTCACCCCCAACCCCCCAACAGATAAATCGGCTTACTTTCCTTTAAGCCTGTGGAACCTAATCAAACCCTAAAAAAGAGCTTACCCCCCCACCCCCCAGGGGCAGCCTTAAAAGATACGCCTTAACATTAATGTCAGGGGAGAAGCAGACCTTGCTGTCAGAGATGGCGTGTTAGGACGATTTGGTCCACCTAAACTGTGTTGACTCCCGAGGAGAAGCGTGACAACCTCGTGACGATCCCGGCGGGTCCCGCGCCTCCGGAGCGAAGCCGCTGCCAGCGTCCTCGTGGGCTGATCCCATTTACGGCAGCGTTTTGCGATCCGGCTCCGGTGCGCGCGGTTCTTGTGGAACACCTCGGCGACCGTGCGACGCCGGCGTAAACCGGCGTGCGTCGAGCTCAGAACGAAGACAAAAAGCGGGGGATTTTGTGCAGATGGGCGTGACGGACCCTTCGGCTCGGGTTAGCCGGACACGCGGACTCGGAAATCCACGGCGACGTTGCGTCTGTCAACCTGCCGCGTGAATCACGGAGGTCTTTTTGTTGGCTCGTTTCAGCCGGTTCCTTGTCTTTTGCGCGTGAGCTCCCTGGCCGAGCGGACGCTCCTGCTCAGAGATGGATTGAGTCGGTCTTGTTATTGACACCTCCTAATCTAACGCCTGTGAAACAATGAGTCACGGAGCTGCTGCGGGGCTCCGGCGAACAGGGCGTCGTGGGGAAGATACGGCTGGAACTCCATCTTTTGTTAATGGCGGCGGCCGACCGGCTCCCTCGCACGGACGATATTTACACGCTGGACCTCAGGAGCGGACAGGAGAACACAGGTGGACTTTGCGGCGTCACGGGAGCCTTTAGCGTGAGTTTGTGCTCCATCTCTGCAGACAGGTGGCGGCGTGACCGCTGTGAGGACAAACCGACGCGCCAGACGCACATCTGTCGTTTTTTTTTTGTTTTTTTTTTTAAACAGCTGTCAAAATGTGGGGTGGACGGAAGCGCATTACGGCGGGGGGCGTCATCGTCGTGGGCACATCCGCAGGCGACGCAAAACCGCCCTGCGTCCACCACCTTTCCAACGCAACAACCGCTTTCACGGGTCCTCCTTAGCTGCGTCTCGGAGAAAATGTTAATCGCGCTATTTTGTCTGCGCTAAATAGCTTTGGTAAATTACACTGCATTTATCAAATCTTAATTGTCTTTCCTGCGTACGACTGTGTCGTAGACGCCGGCGCAGTGAGACTGCTCGGGGTGATGTTCCATATGGGCGTGCGTGGGCAGACAGCGCACACACGGGCACGCGCAGATACACCAACAAACAGGCGCGCACACACACACACACACACACACACACACTCACTCATACCCAGTCAACCAGAAGGTGCACACATGCACGGGCAACATTCACACACCCAGATACGCAAACAGACCCACCAGGTTTACACCCACAAAGAGCCACACACACGGGCGCTCGTGCATTTATACGCGAATACGACAGACGCAAGAACACACACGTAAACATTTGTACGCTCAGACACACATACATCAATAGGCTCATACGCACCTATACGCACATCCACACGCACCGGCCCACGAAGACCCCGGGCGCACACTTATTCGCAGACGTATTCACAAGCCTACAGCCCAAATCCCACAAAACGCCGACCACAAGGACACGCACACGTGTCAGCAACTGCACACGCAAACACAAACACGCACAGATAAGAAAGGAAGACAGCACACAGACACACACGGTCCCCAAGGTAGGGTGGAGGACTACGGGAGGGCCGGCCAGCCGTCTGGTCTGCCGCTCGGGGAACGTGAGAACAGCTTGCGAGCTCGCTGGGCCAAGCGGGGCCAGATGCAGCAGACTTGACCCCTCGGTTCAGCAGGGATTCCAGCAGCTGAAACACACAGGGATTAGCCGCACAGCCTTCATTTAATTTAATTTGCATTAGGCCGTCTTTGGGGGCGACCGGGTTTTTCAACCAGGAAATCAGGGGGTCACGTAAACGGCGGCAGGCGGGACGGCGCTCCCTACAACGTGGCCCGTTTGTTCACGGGGGGGTTCTCCTCCCGCCTGCGTTCGGCCTACGTGCGCCGTGTCACGTTCACGTACCTGTATAAGATCCCTGTTCGCGCCGTCTGTCGCGAAAGACGTGACCCCGCTGCACTTTCAAAGCACACATTTTTCTTCAGATTAACCCGAAATCGCTTCGCCTCGCTGCTGGAAAAGACAACACGCGGTAATTGTCGCTCTCCGAAATCTGGGCGCTTACTACTTTCTGAACAATCCCGTGTCAAGCGCACGTCTCGGGGCTCGATGTTTATCAGTCCTCAGGCGCACTGTGTCTGCCAGCCTTCGCTTCTGTGTTCCAGAGATGCGTTTTACGTGTCTTTTTATGCCTTTGTAGTTCTGCTCCGTACAGCCAGATGCAGATTGATACCCATCCGGGGTTGACTCCTCCCATGTCTGTCCAGTACGCTCTCTGAGTCAATGTGACTCATTTATCAAAACCTGAGGTCATTTGCTTCCTCCGTGACTTCTTAATGTGGGCACAAGGGGGTAACATTAAAAAAAAAGCCGATGTCAGAGTGGCTAGAACCGTCACCTTGCTATCAAAGGACCAAGGATTGAGTCCCCGTCTCAGCAAAAATGATACAGTTTCAAAAAATTGTAAATAACTGTAAGAAGCTTAGTAAACACACCTAACATTGCTGCCTTGGAGAAAAGTGTCAGCTGAATGAATAAATAATCAAATCGATTCAGTCAATAATCCCACTTCTGGCACCTGTGAGGACTGGCGCCCATGCCTGGTTTTCAGTAAAGAACTAAAAATGTATGGCAACACAGTATACAAAAACTTGGATAACCCCTTCAGTGCACCTTAGGTGCCAGATAAATACCGACATCTTGTGCTCGTACTCGTAATAAGGCCGCTTAATGACACTTCACCACCTTGCTTCGGCATTCGTGCAGAAGGCATATACATAATGGCACTTAGAAGCAGTGGCAAAAATTGCCAGCCATTTTTATTGGCTCTGACTTCAAAGGGCCCCTGACCTTTTGTGCCTCCCTTGTTCTGAGGGAAGTTCAAGACTATTAAAAGGGTTGGAACCTTCTTACTCACTAATTGTGGGCTGAAGTAACGGGGGCCGCTCTTTGACACATTTCCCCCATAATGGCAGCCATCTGAAAGAGTCCTCAAACTCTCCCGCACTCATTCATGTTTGGGCTTTCAATGATTTTGCCTCTGTGATAACTACTTTTACGCAAAGCATAAGCGATCAGAGACCTGAGGTGCTCGACCTCGGACTAATAGGCAATTTTAAGAAAAACGCTCTACCTTTTATCCATAATTGTTCAATGGGAATGTGTAGTAGAAAGATGGGAATGAGAATGGCCTGACTCTCCAGTGAGGCCATTACTCCTGCTCTCCTGCCAAAGCCTGAGGTCCTGGATTTGTATCTGTCTCATTGATTATGGGATGGACCTCGCACTCCTGCCATCCCCATCACGTTATTATCAACCATTTTTTACGCAGCATTGTTCTCCAAAACAACTTACAAGTTAGCTTTCCACAAAGAGTTGCTCACAATGACTTACCCATTTGTACAGGTGGGTAGTTTTTACTGTGTCGAATCAGGGTAAGTACCGATCAAGCGTCCCACAGCAGGATGCGGGGTTCAAAACCAGGACCTTCTGGTTGCACGGCAACAGCGCTAACCGCTACACCACCCAACAGTCGTGCGGAGTCGGTTTTGAGGCTGATTATTGAAAACAGAGAGTTTGCTCTTGTAGCACAGAAAAGCACCATTTATACAGGTAGCACGGAACGCACGAGCGTCTGAGCCTGTTCCACCGACCGCCCCCAGCCAAGCCTGGCTCCGATCGCTGCGACTTACCTGCCAAGAAGAGCCCGACTGTCCCTTCAAATAAATCCCGTCTAATTCCCGGTCTGGTTAACAGGGCCTCTGTGTTGGTAATAATTATCAGTGCCGTGACAAAGGTCATGCTAAACAATTTAGTGAGGAGGCAGGCTGCATGCCAAGTGACGGGTGGGAGGGACGGGAGGAGGGCCAAACATCGCTCCGACAGGGATGGTTCGAACGTCCTCGCGCCGCTGTGTTTTGTCTACTAGGCGACACAAAGAAATATTACACACGGTGGAATCTGAAAAAGTGTGACACGCTAAGCAGTTAGCCGATCCAGCTGGTCAAGTGAAAATGGAGGTGTTATCATTCCTTATGTTCACACGCGGCTCGTACACCAGGGTTAAGAGGTGTACGGAAGGCTCTGTCCGAACGTTTGTGCACTTGTTGTGATCCCGACCCGCTTTATGTCGCGCTGCGCTGTCTTTCCTCGTAAGGCCGGGTCCCCGGACCTCCCGCTCTGCGTGAAGGGATCCCTTCCCCCTCCGTCCCTCTTGTGCCTAGAGGTGAGGTGGGACTACAGAGTGTTGCTCTGTAAACAAGCCTTCTCACTGACCCTATTTTTTACTGCAAGCTCCCTAGGTGCCAGCCTGTCCCACTCCTGGGAGGTTTAGGCGCTTTGTTAGTCCTCCGGAGGGGATTGCCCCAACCCCCCGTGAGCCACGAGAGGAGCGACCGGCTGCTATTTTGTGCCAAAGCCTCGTGCTGAAAGTGCAAGATGGGAAACCATTCCCTGTGTACCTCTGACAGTCAGTCAGCCGCAAAAATAATAAAAAAACAACACTTCATTAGCAGCGACTGAGACAAACAGGCCTAAACTGGATGGCGGTCTGGAGGTTCTCCTGATCCACAGTATTTATTTATTCCTTCAATTGGCGGATGCCTTTTTCCAGAGCAACTCACGCTGTTAACTTTGCACTTTAAGCAGCTTACAAAGATTTACCCAACAAATGATTAATACAACCGGGCGATTGTTTCATCGGACCAATTCATGGTAAATATTTTGTTCAGGGGTATGGAAATAGTAGGGATTCAAACCCGTGTCTTTCAGTTGCCGTGCTATGGTTCTAACTACTGCGCAGTTGTCTCCTGACCTTCTCCACCTCTCCTCGATCTCTCCTCCTGATCTCTATCTCCAAATGAACTCCTGCATCTCTTCTTCATCTCCCCTCCTGTTCTCCTCCATCTCTCCTCCTGATCTCCATCTCCAAATGAACTCTTGCATCTCTTCTTCATCTCCCCTCCTGTTTTCCTTCATCTCTCCCTGATCTCCTCCATCTCTCCTCCTGATCTCCATCTCCAAATGAACTCCTGCATCTCTTCTTCATCTCCCCTCCTGTTCTCCTCCATCTCTCCTCCTGATCTCCATCTCCAAATGAACTCCTGCATCTCTTCTTCATCTCCCCTCCTGTTTTCCTCCATCTCTCTTCCTGATCTCCATCTCCAAATGAACTCCTGCATCTCTTCTTCATTTCCCCTCCTGTTCTCCTCCATCTCTCCCTGATCTTCTCCATCTCCAAATGAACTCCTGCATCTCTTCTTCATCTTCCTCTCCCTCTCGTCAGTCTCTCCCTGATCTCCTCCATCTCTCCTCCTGATCTCCATTTCCAACTGAACTCCTGCATCTCTTCTCCATCTCTACTCACGATCACCTCCATCTCTCCCCTGATCTCCTCCATTTCTCCCCCTGTCCTCCTCCAGTTTTACTCCTTTTATCCTCCTCAAAAGCAGATTGAACTCTAAATGATTCCGTGCTGCTTCTGGAGCCCGTAGGTCCACAACGCACCCAGAGACGTCCGACAGGGGTACAACAGTGATTAAAAATAGAAAAGCGGGGCAGAATCTCAAAGCGCTTCACTTCAAAGTATCATCTTATTTACTTTAGCTGAAAAAAGTACATTTTGGGAAAATAAAGAAAGCTGTTTACTTCGGCCATGTTTCAGCGATGGCTTGTAATGAGAGTAACAGTGAAAAAATATATATATAAATGCTTTAATGCACTAATTTAAGAGGAGGCTTTAATCGTGCTTGGTCCCATTAAAAAAAAAAAAATTGTAAAAAAAAAAAAAAAAAACGACGTGTTAAGAGGTGTTTATAAAAACCAGAACGGTCAGGCTTATGTAAACAGCTGGAGTCTCGAATCCGACAGCCTGTATTTATTTACTCGGCTATTTACAGTTGCTGTGTGAGCTTCAGTGCCGCTCCTTCATCCCTGCCCTGGACCGCAGGGGCCCGTGCTTATGGAGACACCTCCATATTCACCCCCTCCAGTCTCGGTACAAAGGATGACAGCACTGGAGGGACTTATATCCGCAGTGTGTTTGTGACATTAAGTTACGAAGGCCTCGAGAGAACACCGGAGGCACCGGGGAAACTTTTATACATCATAAATTAACAGGAGAAAGAGCTCATGAATAGTTAATTGTAAGATGACAAAGTAACACAAAATCTGACGTCAAGTGTTACTAGATGCTGTCAGGAAACACGGTGCAGGGCTTTACTTTTCAGATTTATGCATCCCGCACATCTATTTATAATATTAAATGACTTACATAAGGACAATTATTTATATCTCAGCGATCAGTTATTCTATTATATAACATTAATGATGTGGGGTGCTGGGCGGCTGGGAGGCGACGCGTCCCCCCCCGTAAACACCGCGCGGCCTTGTTGAGGAATCTGCTGGTTAGCGAGAGCGATCCCTTTAAAGACGCTCCCTTAATCCGGGCAGAGAGGAAACCGCAGCTTTAAGAGCCTTAGTCTGGATTATTGCTAGTCCTCCAAATTAAACCAGCAGTCAGCTTTTTGTAGCTGCTCATGCAAACCGGAGCCCGAGCTGTAATTCGAAAGGCTCCGTCTCCCTGCTGGGCCACAGGCACACAGGTAACACGGAGGCTAAGGGACTGGCCAGCACCTGCTGCGATTGGAGGAAGGGCATCCCGGGACTGCTGCCCCCCGGCGTGTTTTGCAGCTGGTTCACACGTGGGATCAGCTTCTGAGCCGCGGCGACTGCCCCTCGGCACAGAAACGAGGGGCTTTGTTTTTCCCCGACGTGTGCGAAGGGGAGAGAGAGAAGTCACGGCTCCAGCACGGTGGCCTAAAGCAGTTCTGCTGACTGGTGTTATTCCCCCTCCCCCACCTGAGATATTACAGAATAAGCCAAGCGGGACTCAACAAAAATATTACATCGACCAGAACGCTGTCCGAGTTGCCGCCTGTGGGACGGGAACAAGAAAAACCCAAAGTGCAGCGCAATAACAGTTACTCATCTCCTCCACGAAGCCTGATTTAAGCTGGAAACGCCGCCGAGCCGAGGCCCCCTGGGGGGGACGTCCCTCGCCCGCGTCCCCGCATCCACACGCTTTGCTAAAGAAACCGGAGAAGTGACCGAGTGACACGAGCGGCTGGGCTCCGTACCCCACACGACTTCCCAGGGGCTGGCGCAGTGCCGCGTACCTGAGCGATTTGGTAAAAGACGTGGATCCGCTCGCGAGGGCGTGTGTGTTGTTGTGTGTGTTGGCTTGCTATTAATGGCTGTGTCAGCTGTGTCCCCTATGATCCCTCGGCACTTCTGAGGTGCCACGGCGCCAGGATAGACTCCATGGTGACCCGCTCCCATGAGCTCCTGCACCTTCTTGTCTGCCCCCCCCCCATCCTGGGGGCACATTAAAACCCAGTCATTAGAGGAGAGACACAAGTCACAGTTTGTAGAGGGCACCAACCCACCCCCAGCGAGGACCCCCACCAACCGATACGCCACACAGCTCAGTAAATTCGCTCTACTCTATTCTCACCACCACTTCTGCTCTGGGGTGCAAAACAGTGAACCCGAGCCAGTCTCGGGTCCAAAAGACAACCTGACAAGCGCTGGAACTCATCATCGGGCCAAGAAGAGCAAAGTGGCATTTAAAATGACTCCTGTGTCACTGTTACCGTGTTATTACCGTGTTCCATTACTGGACGCAGACTTAGCGTAAATTTTTCCTAAGGCCATTTTGTGCCACTCTTGCCAGCCGAGACATCTTTCCGGGCCCTTCTGCCCACCCCGGATGGCGCGTCGTACCTTTCCGGGAAACCCTGGCAATCCTGGGGCGATCGAGTCCCACCTGAGTGACTTTCAGGACACGGGAGCAATCAAAATGCAAAACAGGATTAAAACAGCAGCGCAAAGCCGAGCTCCGGCCACAAATCCCGCAACTAACATCAGCACAATTTTCTCCTCGTTTCAATTTTGTTGTTTCTTTTGTTTTTTTTCTGTGTGTGTGTGTGTGAGAGAGAGAGAGTGTGTCACTGAGCAACAACTACAGATCCCTCAAACCACCTCTGTTTACTCCACTGGTTCAGAAAGGTGTCTTGCAAATTTTCACGCAGATGTAATTTGGCCCCCCGTAGTGCACCTGCTGGGGGGAGGTGGAGAAAGGTGCCGTTTACAATAGCGACGCGTCAGAAACGCTTCGCCGAGCCGCGCAGGTGCGACAGCTCCGCCTGGCCACAAGGAGCGCCTCTGACTCCGCCTCCTGCTCCAAGCGGCCTCCGTCCCGACATGACGCCGCGAGCGTCAGTGATGTGCCAGTCCTCCTCAGACGCACCGCTAAAGGTGCTCCTTCGTCCCCTCGTTCTGCCGACCTGCGTAAACAGCTGCGCACATGTAAAGCTCATGTAAAAGCCATGTAAATCCTCGCTGTCCGGCTTCTCAGCTCGGCCGTCTGCTAACACCAACAACTCCACCGCTACTGCGTTCGGCGGGGACGCTCGATAACATCCGATGCGCATCATCAGCCCCGTTTTAGTTTATTCATTTGCGGCTTATTTGTCTCTATGAATATCGACGGACCCGGCTGTTGGTGAGGTTCATTTTGTGGCTGCGATAGATTCTGTTCATCGCCAGCGATGCTCCTCCTCCTGCTCCTCCCCCTGCGCCATCCGCCAACGGGCGGCCATTACGGGCGTTTCGGCCACTAAAACGAAACGGGGATAAGACGACATTTCTTGTCCGGCCGCAAAATCTCCCCTTTTCCTCCTCCCTCCCGACAGTAATGCATGCAGCGGCTGACATTTAATGAGGTCCGGAAAATGCTGGCAAACATCTTCCTCCTCCTGTTCTGTCTTGGGGGGGCAGACGGTTTCAAAGGTCGCTCCGCTCAAGTGTGTTTGCTACGTCCAAAAACGTGGCTTTCGTCTCGCCTCTACCTGGCCGGCCTTCCTTCCCGCCCCGGCCCGGAACTCGGCGTCTCGGGGGGAGTCGGGCTGGTTAACAGCGGTTTACAAATGGAACGCCGGGCAGCGTGAAGGGCGCTTCTGAGGAGCCGGTGCGTTTAGCGCCTAAAATAAGTCTACTTATTCATCTTTATTTGCTGGTTTTAATTAATACCGCTCCGCCTGCTCCTGCAATAGGGCAAAATTCATTTGCAGTGTTTTTATCACTAAGGGCACTAAATCTATAATTACTTCCCTCGGCCAACGGCTCCCAACCAGACAGGCCGGCCGGGTCCTTCTCCCAGCGCCGCAGCATGTAAAACCACTTCTATTTTTAATTTCCCCAAAGAGCTGCCGCTGACCTCACCTCTCCTGCCAGTCTTAATTGGCACAAGGCAAACGCGCCGCCCGCTGCCGGCGAGTCGACCGGTCGCCGTGACAGACCGGTGCGCGGCGGTCGCGCCGGCCGTCGCGCCGGCCGTCGTCTCCTCTAACATCAGCAAAAGACGGACGCTTTTGTTTTGCTTTCGCTGTCGCTCGAGGGGTACAAGCGCAGCCCGGGGAAGCGTACGAAGGGATCGCGGCGGCAGCGATCTTAAACATTGATGGATGGCACTCGGTCCCTCCCGCCCTCCCTCGCTCCCGGTGGCAACTGCAACTAGTCCGGGTCGCGTTTGAAAAAAATGGTAAAATTGTGGGCTGACCTTTCGTATCTTGTTAATTTAACTGTGGGCATTTTGAGTTGGCAGCAAAATCTGTGCTAATGAGGACCAAAAAAATCACTTAATGAAGTTATTTTCGCTCTCCTGTCGCGAAACTGCCAGAGCCGCGTCGGTTTGATTCGTCGCATCGGCCCCCCGAAGACGCGAGGGCCGCCGCTCGCCAAAATCACACCTCGGAAGTTGAGGCACAAGCGCGGGAGAGAATTACATTCCGACCGAATGTCGGTACCGGAACCGGGATCCGCCGCGTCGGAATCTCTCCTTTTAATGAGCGACAAACAAAGGGCTTATCAGCTGTGCGCAACGGTAGACGTGTTTAATGCAAAAACCGTACAATTATAAGACCTTCTGCTAAGTTAGGGAAGAATATGACTGTATTGATGGCCATCGCTGTATAAAACGGATTATTATTGCTAAATAATGAAACGCTCCGGCGCTTCGGCACTAGTTTAAATGCGAGGGACTTTTCTCTTGTGAAATGTGCCGAATGGCATCTTGACAAGCACGTGTTTATGGCTTGAGGTTTCCGTCATTTGCGTGGAGTTATGTTCATTTATTTTTTTTATTATTCATTCTGCAGGCCCACATTAGTGTCACTGAAGTTACAAGAGGCTAAGAAACGGAAACGTTGCGTGGTACGAACTACTAATTCTGTCCGTGTAAATATTAATACCAGCAGCGCATGGAGGGCCAGACCGCGCTGTTGCCTGTGGAACATCTCAACACGCAGATATAAGGGAGGCTTTTATTTCCTAAGTTTTACAAAGATTGGACTGGATTTTTTTTTTTTTTTTTTTTTTTAATGCGCATGTATGAAACATCAACGGTTTAGCCGCCAGGGTTCCAGGCCCATGCAGTTCGCTCGCTGTCTGGTTTCCTCTAAGACGATGTTTGTGAGGTGATGTCAGGTCAGTATCACCTCTCGACATTAGAACGTTATTAATTCGTTCGGACACATCATCCTTGCAAAACATAAACCCACGTGAAAAGCGACTGAAATAAAATAATTCTTAAAATTTTTTACTGTTGCTGCCATCAATAAGCGGCGCCGTCCACTTTGCATCCCTCGCATACAGCTATTCTTGATCTTTCCGCGTGTTTTGAGTGTATTTTACATTTGCGGTTCTTTTTAGACAACCAAAAAAAAATCTTTGCATAAAAAAGTGAGGTTTTTACTTGAGGCTCCGTGTCCCACTTCTGACACCCCCTCCCCAAAGTCTCCGAGTGTTTTCAGCCGGCCGGAGCCTGGAGCTTATCGCTGTTTCCAGGATACTCTTTGAATGGTGCGCAGCGAGCACGTGAACGCAGAGCCCTCTTTCTCCCTCGCTTTCTTTCTTTAACCTTGAGAAAATATTGACCGCACAGTCAATAAATTATTCATTTTATGCATGCTGAGGATTCAGTTAGATTCGAGTTTTTGTCCACGTTACTCTTACCGTGTGATCTCTGCTTTTAGGGCTGGACAGAGAGGCCTGCAGAAAGAAGGCGACCCTGAGACGCTCTAATAACACAAACTAAAATGCTAAAATAATACTGAACTCTAAAAAAGCTGCTGTTAGCGCCACTTAAACTTTCTTCTGTTATGCAATGCTACACGTTGCTGCTTTCTCGATCCCGCGGTCTCCCAACGTGTCCCTTCAGGCTCCGGTCCTCGCAGGCCCGAAAGCAACGTAAACCTAAGTATTTTGTTTGCAGCGCGATGCGTATTTTGCGACTTACTTGACCTGAAGCGCTTTCTCTTGACCTGAACTGCTTTCTGCGTTTTCCTTCACAAGCGCCCTGTCGATAGAGTTTTTATTATAGAAAACCGCTGTTCAGAATTAGACTCGAAGCCCTGCCTGATATCTTATAGGACATTTGCATTTCCATTTGCACAAGTCAAATATCATATATATGTCTTAGCTTTCACGTAAAGATTCCACATTATTTTCCTCTGTAGACAAAAGCATTTGAAACTACGTACGTGAAGTATTTTCCTCGCATTAATAATAGTTCTCGGTTTCATTCAGAATAAGTACAATGAAAAACTATATATAACACTTAATACATACATGAAATATCTGACATTTACTACTGTGCACTCAGCAGGAGATGAATTATTGATTTTGCCCTGTTTTTGTAACACATGTTAAACATGTTACAATCTTCTCTCATCGCTGCTCCTAAACCTTTGTGTTCCATATGTTCCAGCCTGCGTCTACCTGTATCAGCCTCTGTCCACGTGTGACAAACTCTGTCCACCTGTAACACACTGTCCACCTGTATCAGCCTCTGTCCACCTGTATCAGCTTCTGTCCACCTGTGACAAACTCTGTCCGCCTGTATCAGCCTCTGTCCGCCTGTGACAAACTCCGACCACCTGTAACACACTGTCCACCTGTATCAGCCTCTGTCCACCTGTATCAGCCTCTGTCCACCTGTAACACACTGTCCACCTGTATCAGCCTCTGTCCACCTGCATCAGCCTCTGTCCACCTGTGACAAACTCCGTCCACCTGTAACACACTGTCCACCTGTATCAGCCTCTGTCCACCTGTGATCCCTTTGTCCGCTTTCATCAGTCCTGCCTGCCATGACTTTTGGCCTGAGGCCTGCACACACGCCACGTACACACACGTCACAGGCTGGGGCCGCACACACTTCTCATCCACCCCCGACGACCCCGATCCTCCTGCGACAAAATAAAATCCCTTCGCGTCCTTTTTATTCTAACGAAAAGTATTCGGGCGAATACGGACATGTGACATTTCACAAACAGTAGTTAACATTCCTCGGGAGCATTAGCGCCGCCCGTCATAAAAGGCTGCAGTGTTTCCGCCGTCCGGCCGCCCGTTCACATTTTCCCGTGATTTGCTCCTGCTTTCAACACGCGCGGCAGACCCTGTTTCTCACAGCAATGAAGTCGCACCCTTTTCTCACGCAGCCCGACCGCCGAAGGAGATTTAGAATTAAGCGAATATTCGAGCGGACGCGGCTTGTTTTCCTCACATCTTTTCATTTGCCCCCCCAATTCCTTGTGCTTGAGACGCGCCTCTCAGAGAAACTGTGTAAACCTCCCCATCTCCTCTGAGAGCGTGAGCTCAGTGAAGAGCCTTCCGGAGAGACGGCCAACGGTGACCTTTACTTTGCCGCGTGCCGGATTCAGGCCGATTAATTGGATTACGCTGATTAAATCTGGAAAAAGACAAAACCTCGGATATTAGATCAAGAAATGTTTTTTTTCGCCCCCCCCCCCCCACTTCACAGGTCCCCGATCGCCTGGCGGTCGAGTTGGGCGTCCCCTTCTGCCGCAGGTTGCCGTCTGAATGTGACGACAGTGGCGTCTTACAAAAATTTCATAAACAAAAATATTCTAATGAATTCATTTCACCTTGACACAAAACTATTTCATGGATAGTGACAGTATTGCGGTATTTTAATTTTAGTTCAGTTAGACAGGCTGTTTTCAGAGCAGGCTTGTGTTTCAGGAGCCCCTCCACGTAGCACCAAGTGGCCAGTGAATCCCAGTTGGTCTTACTGTGTGGCACGAACCCTAATAAACTCGCGACGGCGCTGCTGGTGCTTTTCTAGTGGCGTATAATCGAGAAAAAGGGCCGTGGTTTAACGCTGCAGGTAAAAAGAGACCAGGGTTTACTGATACACTGACACTGCGCGAAGAATGCAGAGGCGCGTCGTCCAAGCTTTCAAGCGGCCCTCGGCGAGAGCCTCACAAAGAGGGGCACCCAGGTCAACTCCGTCAACGGACAAGCATTGTTAACCCCCCAACCCAACCGGCGCATTATGGCCAACCACTGGTTCAACAGACAATACCCCTATTCACACGCACAACAAAAGGGGTCAAGGAGGACAGAATAGCTCGGGGGGGGGGGGGAACACACTGGAGCCTGAAAGCAGCAAGTGGCCGTGAGAAAGACTGAGCAAAGGCGTCAGCATCATCGTGTCGCTTATCTTCCAGGTAGACGTGTGCTATCGGCATATCGGTTTTCCCTAGGAGTGTCTTTAAGCAACTTTCGTATCTGCCGCACCGGGGGGGGGGGGGGGAAA
>UFQX01000503.1:179184-194890 GCA_900497675.1 Arapaima gigas
GGGGGGGGGGGGGGGGAAACTGGAAGTTATGCAAATTCGGCCGTTGAGTTCTGTTTACAAAACAAAGTGCTTCGTTGCGGCGCCTTCCAAGCCGCGATCCGAGATCCAGCCAAAGATTGTACCTCCTCCCCCACCTTCCCCGCGTCGTGCAGAAACCTGCAAATTAAACTGCATCTGAGGCCCATACACTCACAATGGGGTTTAAGTAGCGATCTTTCTGACGACGGCACGGAAGCATCTGGAAGAAGAGCCCTTCAATTAGCGCCGAGCGAAACTTAGCAAATCGCTGGAGTGAATGGAGAACGGTGTTTTGGAGTGTTTCCACCGCGTGAAACGCGGCACGCCACACCTGGGCAAAGGAGGACTGAGAAACGATAACAGAGTCGGCAGAAGGGTTCGTTTTCCCCAGCAAGGCTGACGCTAAAACCCGACCGTGTTCCCGATGCTTTGTTTCCTCGTATGAATTATTTATGCCGCGCGTTTCTGCTACCTGTTATGATTCAGAAGCACCGACCCTAAGGCACCGTGTAATTGTCTGTCTTCCCAAAATGATGATTTAGCAGAGCGGTAAGAACGGCGGCCGGAGCACAGGCCGCTACAGGTTCTCCCTCTGCTGGAAACCGCATCTACCCCGCGTGGCGCCGCCGGGGCTTCTTGAGAAATACTGCAAAACCGGGTAGAAACCCTTCAGGGACTGATATTCTCTCCCGCCCCCCCGGGGAGCCCTACAGGTGTGTTACGGTTGCGGGCGTCGAGTCACCGGGACATTCGTCATTGTTAACCGCCACCTGACAACAAAGTGTCCGAAATGAGCTGGGGTGCAACCCAATGGCCGGGCGAACGCGATCTTCTCCCAACTGGACCCCAAAGTGGCTCCCAGAGGTGAAGGTGATCCATCAAACAGGAGACCTTCCATAGCAGAGCACTGGACATAAATCCAAGTCGAGGCCTCGGCTCCTTCATGGCCAAGACAACGTGTGACGGACCAAAACTTGCTATGAGATTTGAAGTAATAAGCTGTGTCCGTGTCCACCTGTCCTCCACAAAATCAGGATTTTTCAGGACTGTCACACTCATGCAAGCCTGGAGGCTCCAACCCAACTACCATCTCCAAGTCCTTGCTTTGCTTAACCAGCTGCGAGTTCATTCTAACACCGGGGAGCTTCAACTTCTGTCTGAAGAAGACAAGACAGGAGAAGTGTGTGCCGGAGGTGCTGACATGGCACCCCAAGCCAAACCCCCGCTGGACCACACGAAGTCGACATTGTTTGTCTCGCCCCCCGAGCCTGATTTTGACCTACAGGTGGGACTTTTTTCTGCCCCGTCTTCATAAATGGGCCAAAACCTGTATCCCTCAACCCCCCGCGAGCCTCCTTCTCTTCCTTTCCTCCTGGGCCCCACGCAGCACCCGCCGCCCCATCTCTGCCCGCAGCCAGCGCACGGAGCCTGTGGTCAAAGGGATGTTTGTGAACGTCGCGCGGTCCACAGGCCTCGACTGCATTTGCATGCTAAACAGCGCCGGCTATTATGAGCTGGACGGGTAGAGATGTGAAAGTGACATAGTAAGCCGGTTCTCGGACACCTGGCTTTGAGACACACACACACACACACACACACACACACGCACCTCGCTCATCTGCCAAAGAGACGCTTAAGCTTTGCATATGAGATAATAAAAATCAATCTGCTACCTTATTTGTTTTGTTTCCTCCCCCCCCCCCCTTTTTCATTAACCATGACAAATAAAGAGCCCCTAATCCAGCCACAAAGGTCCCTTTATTGGACGCCTAAGCCGCCGCGCCTGGTGACCGCTCTCCTGTTTCTTCCAGTGCCTCGTAATTCCTTTGTTTCCTCCCACCCACAGTTTATCCTTCTGGTCACATGGTTGCGGGGAACATGACCCGAATGCTACCTGCGTGTAAACAAAGCGACGCGGCCCCTCGGCGATCCCCGCCGTCACCGCGCGCGCTTGGTCGGCAGCTCTGCGGACCGGCGCGTCTCTGGCGCCCGTTTCTGGTCCGTTGTTTACCGTCGTCGGCTTCTTGCGTTCGGTTCCTTAGCGCTCTTTGATGTGAGTCGTTCTGTCAATTACGTGTGGTTTGTGCTGCTCTTTGGAACAGGATATGGCGGTTTAGCCCCCTACACGCCGGAGAGAGCGCGAGCGGAAAAAGAAGGCCGTCCGAGGAATCCGACGGACCAGTCCGCCGAGCCAAAAATCCATAATGTAAAGATCTGCAGGGCTGGTGTACAGCCCGTCTGCTTTGATAGTCTCTGCAACGACTGCCCCCCCCCGCTGCACTCTTATCTGCGCCTGAAAAAAAAAAAAAAAACACAGCAGCGCACCGATCCATTTGTCTTTTTTTGGTCTGATTTATGTTGTTTTGGAGATAATAAAAAATAATTACAACGTGTTGGCCGCTTTGTTGGTTTTCAGCATTGATCCCCAAACGAAATGACATCAGAAAAGACGCGGCGGCGGCTGACTGGCGAAGTCGCCGCTACTGGCACGCCTTCAAGCTCCTGTCCGGTCCCGACTGCTCGACACAAAGCGAAGACGCGAGCCAGACAGTCCCTCCTGTCAGGCCTCCAAGTGCCGCCTGGCGCGCTTTCTGCAGCGAAGGGATCTCCTTCATCTAAGTTCACAAAGGCGCTTCCGTGGTGCCCGTCCAAAAACAAAACGACCTGCTCCTACGCGAGGCCGGGTGGTGCGTCCCCGTACGGATCGACCTCACGCTCGCTGGATGTTGGAATGCGATGCCACGTGCGCCGTGTCCCGCACGGTCAGGGTGCACAGTCATCACGGTGCGCTGGTGAAGGGTGGCAGGCTTGGAAACAGTGCTCCCCACCCCACCCTCCCCACCCCATCCCTCCCCTCTGTAGGACAGCGCGGGGCTCACCTCTGGCAGTGGCATGCCGTTGATGATGAGGTCAGGCTGCTGTGGGCCCTGCCCGGTGAAGGTGTGGTGATAGCCGTGGTTGGGGGCGGCATTGCGTGAGTTCTGGCTCTCCACGTTGAGGAAGGTGCTCTCCGAGCGCCTGCAGCCCAGCGGCAAGGTCTGCTGGTGGTAGTCGAAGTAGTTGAGCGAGGAGGTGAGGGACGAGCAACTCACCACGTTCATCTTGTCCGTCTCCTCGACGTCGCGCGGCACCAGCCGGATGTCGTTCTTGCTCAGCTTCTTCTTCTTGCTCGACTTCTTCTGGTTGCCGTAGGAGTACTCCGCCACCCTGTGCAAGTAGAAGAAACTGAACAGACTCAATAAAGCAGTGCTCTGCCTCGACGGCTTCCTGCATCGGCCCAGGCCTGCGGCAGAACCGTGCGACGGGGAGGAGCGCGGCTGCGATCGTGGCGCCACGTGCTGCTGACACGACCGCCGTCCCATGCTGCTCCCCCACAAACACTCAGGATGCGCACATGCTGCCTCACAAAACGCACAGACACCGAGGACCGCGCAGTGGAGACGTGGCGACGGCGGCCCAGTCTGAGCGGACGGGGTGTCGGCGCTGAGTCTGAGCCGCGGGGAAACAAAATTTAGACAAAAAAAGTCATTTTGAATTTTCAATCCAAGCGCACCTCTATCGGGCAATATCCCCCGTGTGCTGTTTTTGCAGCACGAGCTTCTCTTCCCATTCGACTCGGGCGTCCCGGCTGCAAAGTTCGTCTCCGACTCGCAGGGCCTCGCGCTCCTCCGGCCCTGCCGGAAGGAGCCGGTTCTTCCAGCCATCTTTTGTTAATAGACGCGTTTGCAGGGAAAAAAAAAATAACAACGTCGCCCCCTAAACCCAGGAGGTTCCGTTTTGCGCCGAGATGCGGCCACCTTCCCTACCGCGAAGGAGAAGGGGAACAAGAGCAAAGGCAGGAGCGCCGAACCTCAGCTCCGCGACGGCATCGCAAGAACCGTCCGCCTCCAGATTCAGGAAGAGATGGGAAGGTGGGGGGGGGGTCTTAATAACGGCAATGAAAGCGCCGCCTTCCGTCCTTGTTCTCCCCGCTTTGGTGCCTCAATGGAGATGCAGACGGGGAGAGTCCTCAGCGAAGCTGACAGCGAACACTAATTTGCAAATAAGAGAGAAACGCGTGTTTTGGGGGGAGGTTGCTCGCTAAAAGCGCCATACATCAATATAGATTAAAGACCTCGGCAGGTACAGCTTTTCGGGCCGCAACAAAAACCTGTATTTGTTTGAAAAGGGATTATGGAGAGTTTAAAGGACCTACTTCTGTTTTTTTTTCCCTTTCCTTTTTTGTGCTTGCCTGGCCATCTTGTCTGGGAATTTTCTTTTTTCTGGGTTTAAGCTTTGTGGCATTCGTTCCAAAACAGACCGACTTCCTTAATGAAGATAATTAAGAGGAAGATTACACCTTTGTGCGCGCCGCTGTCTGGGGGGGCGGGCGCCCCGCTTCTTGGGTGGCCTCCGTGCCACGGCGGCTAATCGGGAACCTGTCGCAGACACGGGAGGCCTGCTTCTGTGGTGCCACCCGCTTCGGGGGGGGTTAGCCTGGTGTTTCTGCCAAAGGCAGTTTGCGGTGACACACACACACACGCCGCCTGATGGACGTCCACCCCGACCGCCTGCTTCTACACACCCGCCCTTCCGCAAGTGGGGTCCAGGTGGCTCCCTACTTGCCATCGGTGGGGATTTTTGTCACTTAAGTGAGCGTCTGAACGGCGAAGGTATCTGGGCAAATCAGGGCCGAGGAGGAAAGGGCCGCGACGGCCCGGTGTGCGTCGTGAAAACGCCCTGGTCGACGATGACCCCCCGCGGTGCAAACGCGACTTCCCGACCGCCGCGCGCGTCCGTCTCGCTCGCGCGGGGCAGCGGTGTATTCCCACCGAAACGCGGGGGCAAAACGCGGCGCCCCGTCCGTACTACACGCGGGCCTCGGAGAAATACACGCCTCCACTCAGTCAACGTCCGATCGACCGCATTCGACCGACGATCGCATCCCGTACCCCCCGGCATCCGCGTCAACCGGTACACACTCCCCGGACGGCTTAATCGCTCAGCAACATCTTCACGTCAACAAAACACAGGAATATGGAGTTAAAGCCTCCGGTGTAATTTATATGGAAATGCTGGGTAGTTTTGAAGCTCGGATGCGGAGAAGCTGCAGCACCGAAGGCTTTTTTTCTCGTGCTGTCAGTGGAAGTCGCATCCTGACAATCTCTGCCTGGCGTTTCGCTGTTTATGTCACCGTCGTGTTGTTGTTAATTATACACGGCGACGCGGCGACGACTCGGCTTAAACTCGGCACGGCGCGAGCAGGAGGAAAGGCCTGCGGGGGACTGATGGAGTGTCGATAATCTGCACACCGTACGATAGATAATGGGATGCTGGAGACGTAAATATGCCCGAAACAGCCAGGAACTGGATGAGTGTGGCAGGTTAATAAAATATCAGTCACATAAATTTATTTGTGCCTTTATCCGTCATCTTTTATCTCCCCTTTTCCCCCCTTCTGGACTCTTTTAAATGTTAAACGATTTATATTCTCTCTGCCGTTGTTATTTCAGTTTCTGGAGATTTTCATCTGTGTATTTTTGTTGACGTGCCTTTTGACTTTTAGTAAATCGATGGATGATAATTTTAGCGATAATAAAGGCCGTGAATGATGCCGCAAGATGAAAAGTTCCAAAAAATAGGAACGTTATATTATATAATATAAAGAATGAGGGTTTTCGTCACCGGATCCGGAGATGCTGCGTTCATGTGTGTTTATGCGAATCTGGTACGACGGACAGTCCAGGTTTTACCGGGTTTATTAACCTAACAACCAGGTTAAGAGCTGGAAGGCGGAAAAACACGACAATGGCCACTTTCTGTCTGTAAACAAAAAATAACCTAATAACAATCCGACCTAAAACCCGGGAAATGTGGCTTATCCGTGTGTCATTAAATACAGCAGGTTTAAAAAATAAAAATTGTGCCATAAAACACATCGACAAAACAGCAGCAGTCAGTGACAGAAGCACATCGTGAGGATTAAACGCAGTTCATGGGATGAAATGATATGTAAATGTTTCGATTTCTCATTCCTCGTTATTCCAGCTGCTCGTGCACGTGAACAGATGCAACGCGCAGAATAACGGCGCGCGATACGGCACGCGGGGTTTGGTTGGGGGGGACGGGGGAGAGGGGGGGGGGGGACACGGCGGACACGCGCGTGCAACAAGGGAGCGCGCGCTCCCGGCATGCACACCAGCACAGGCGCGCGCCCGCGCGCACGCACAGCGGCCACGAGCATGCAGCACTCTGACACACCGCGCCTTTCAACGAGCAAACAGACAAACACAAGTACAAATAAAACACTTTGCACACCAACACATGCGCTGCGTAAATGCGAGTTTTGTTTCTTTTTTTGCTTTAAAAGTTCGCCGCTGTTGTTACCTGCAGTTGTAGGTTCGAATCTCCTTGTTGTCCCTCTTGCATTTGACCGCCACGAAGATCATGGTGACGAAGAGGATGGCGGCGATGGAGCCCAGCGCGATGATGAAGATGAGCGACAGGTTCACGGCCCCCATGGACTCCTGCGCGTTCAGGTCCGGCGACAGGTACACGACGATGAAGGCCGAGGCCGACAGGGACACCTTGCCGTGGTCGTGCGCCACCACCGTGATCTCGTACGTGGTCTTGGCGTTTTCGCCGAACATCCTGGTGGTGCGAACCTCGCCGTTCACCTGGTCGATCTCGAAGAAGGCGCGGTCCCCCTCGGAGATGGAGTAGGTGAGCCGGCCGTTCTCGCCCTCGTCGTAGTCGTCCGCCTTCACCTGCGTGACGAGGTAGCCCACGCCGGCGTTCCTGGGGATGGACACCTCGGCGGTGCCGTTGACCAGGGCCGGCGTGGTCATCACGGGCGTGTTGTCGTTCACGTCCAGCACGACGATGCGCACCGTGGCGTTGCTGGACAGCGACGGGTTGCCGCCGTCCTTGGCGAGCACCTTGAACTCGAAGGTGCGCGTGTGCTCGTGGTTGAAGGAGCGCAGCGCGTAGATGTCGCCCGAGTTGGGGTTGATGGACACGTACGTGAACACGGGCATGTCGCGCACCTGCGACGGCACGATCTGGTACGTGACGGTGCCGTTGAGGCCCAGGTCCGGGTCGCGCGCCGACACCGACAGCAGGTACGCGCCCGGCGTGTTGTTCTCCAGGATCATCTCCTGGTAGTGCGGCTTGGTGAAGTGCGGCGGGTTGTCGTTCTCGTCCGTCACCCTCACCACGAACGACTTGGTGGCCTTCAGCGAGGGCGTGCCGCCGTCCTCCGCCTGGATGGTCAGGTTGTACGTGTCCCTCTGCTCCCGGTCCAGGCGGCCGTCCACCAGGATGGTGGAGAAGCTCTCGTACTCCTGCAGCCGGAAGGGCACGTTGCCCTGCAGCCGGCACTGCACCTTGCCGTTGGCGCCCGCGTCGCGGTCCGACACGCGCACCAGCGCGATCACGTAGCCGAGCGGCGCGCTCTCGCTCACCTCCACGATGTCGCTGTGCATCGACAGCAGGCTGATGACGGGCACGTTGTCGTTCGCGTCCATCACGTTCACCGTCACCTTGCAGTGCGCCGGTATGGAGTTGGGTCCCAGGTCCTTGGCTTGCACGTCGATCTCGTAGATGTGCGCGGCCTCGTAGTCCAGCAGGCCGCTCACGGTGATGACGCCGGTGCGCGGGTCGATCCGGAACGCGTCGCGCGTCTTCTCGCCCACGTAGCTGTTGAAGGAGTAGAGCACCTCGCCGTTCGTGCCCTCGTCCGGGTCCGTGGCGTTCAGGTCGATCACCAGCGTGTTCACGGGCGAGTTCTCCATCACGTTCACCGTGTACACGGGCTCCTCGAACACCGGGTTGTTGTCGTTAGAGTCCAGCACCTTCACGTTCAGCTGCACCGTGCCGTACTTGGGCGGGTCGCCGCCGTCCACGGCCGTGATCTCGTAGCTGTAGTGCGACTGCGTCTCCCTGTCCAGGGTCTTCTCCACCACGAGCTCCGCGATCTTGGAGCCGTCGCCCCTGGTCTTGATCTCCAGGCCGAACAGGTCGTTGGGCGTGATCTCGTACGTCTGCACGCCGAAGGTGCCCGAGTCCGGGTCGCTGGCCGCCTCCAGCGGGAAGCGCGTGCCCGGCGCCGCGTTCTCCGAGATCTCCACGTCGATGTGGTCCGTGGGGAAGCGGGGCGCGTTGTCGTTCAGGTCCTTGATCTCGATCTTGATCACGCAGATCTCCATGGAGTTGGACATCACCTCCAGGGATATGACGCACTTGGGGGTCTGCCGGCACGCGGCGTCGCGGTCGATCTTCTGCTTGGTGATGAGCAGCCCCGCCGGGCTGATGTCCACCCAGTGCGGCTCCGAGTTGGAGATGACCCGCAGCGACGGCTGCCTGGGGTCCACCACGAAGCCCGCGTCCTTGGCGTCCTTGGCCACGTTCGCGATCACCGTGCCCGCTCTCTGCTCCTCGTCCACCGAGTACTTGAGGTTGATCACGGCGTCCACGCCGCTCCAGCACAGCAGAGCCACCAGCACGATCGGCACGACGTCCATCTCCATCCAGCTCATCGTACTTGTTGATATATTTCCGCGCGCGCACGGCCACCGCGAGCACCGGCGTCCCTCCCGCTCAGTGGTCGCGCACTTCTGTCCGCATGAGCGCAGTGGCCACGGCCGTCGGTCAGAAGTGGAACAGCACGAACAAACAAGCAAACAAACGGGGAAAAATAAAAAAATGGAAACAAAGTTGTCAAGTGAGCGTCAGATTCACCCAGGAAGATGCGCAGGCTGAGGTGGCCGCCTCGTCCCCGCCGCTCATCCGGTTTTAATACTCCTCGCGCGGCAGAGATTCGAGTTCCGCCGACTTCATAGTTTAACGGATCATTTTTAGGCTGTTTTCGAAAAGCAGCGACGACCGTGACGGTGCCGGCGCCGGTCCATCCTGGCGGGAGTCGGGAGACGAGCGCGCTCGGACGACGGGCGACAAAACTGGGAGCCCAGACTGTTGGGGGACACCGACCATTTTGTAGAAGAGGACAGGAAAGGGGCCCTATAGTTGACCCATGGTGTCAGAAAAATGGTTTAAAGTACCGGAGCATTCCGCAGAAAGGGGGGGAAAAACGCCCATGCAGACTGAAACGAAATTCCAAAGAACACACACACCAGACACACCACACACGGAGCAGAGTGGATCCTCTCAGCATCCCACGGCTCCAGATGCCTTCAGATGCCTCTCAAATATTACATGATGATCATCATCTCCATCAGGCGGGTCGTCGATGTCTTACTGCGATTTTTTTTTCTCCCCCAAATTTGTCTTCATTTCAAAATGCACAGCTGCTGTAAAAAAAAAAAAAAAAGAATCCACATCGAGGAAACGATGGAAGAGAAACTGCTGTATCAAGTGGAAAGGGGATAAAGGGGAATAAGAACCGGGGGGGGGGGGGGGGGGNACTGCTGTATCAAGTGGAAAGGGGATAAAGGGGAATAAGAACCGGGGGGGGGGGGGGGGGGGGGGGGGTGTGGAGCGGTGCTGCTGCGTGCAGAGCCCCGGTGGCGGCGGTCCAGCGCTCCGCGGTCCCCTGTATTCCCAGATCCCCGCACTCCAGAAGTCTTCGCACGCGTCGGATTTATTTCTCCGCTGTAACCCGCAGCACTCAGAACTGCTCCTTCGCCCTTCGCGTCTTGGTTTAAAAAAATGAAAATCCAGATTTAAGAAGGTGTTATATGTGTCCGGCGGAGAAACGTGACAGCAGCCTCGCGGGCTCCGGGATGCTCTCGGCTCGAGCTGCCCGAACACACTGCGCGACGTTCCGCCGAGCGCCTGTCGCTCAGTCCCGGGATCCGCAGCCCCTTGGCCAATCAGAGGCCGCATCGGAGGCGTGGCGCGACTCAGGATTGGCCCCCGATTGGCTGGTGGGCGGGGCTGACCGCGCCATTGAGACCAAGCCGAAGTTCGCCGCACTTGAGCGCCGGACCGTCAGACGCGGGAGCCGCGGATCGAGTCGCGCTGTTTATTTCTAATAAAACTAACAACGAGCGTGGTTTTACTGGCAGGCAGTTACGCTGAGTCTTATTAAAGAGCATCGACGAAGCTTAATCGCTGCGCCTCGTGTCAGACGATTTCAGGACGTCGAAAACCTGCATTTTTCTGTTATCTTTTTTATACTTTTTCGGTTTATTTCATAAGCGTCTACATTTGGCTTCTTTGCCTTTATTTTTTTTCAGGTCGTTTGGGGCTTGACAGGTTTCTAAAACAAAACCGGGCAACGACAGGTGTCAGAAACAGCCCGACCAGCTGAGTCCCGAATGGCGGCACACGGCGCGTCTTAAACATCCTGGAAAACGTGCGATTTGTACACAGTCGGCGGTTAAATAATACATCTGAGAAGAATTTCTGTTAAATCCCACGTGGCTCGGCTGTACGAGTTTTACGCGTTTAATAAGAGGCTCTGTTTTATTTTAAAGTAATAACCTGTGACAGCGGGGACAAAAAAAAAAAAACGTTGGAAATTCGCAGTCCGCAAGAATAACGCAAACGCGGTGCTGGTTTGTTAAAAAGACGCAAATAATGTGCTGGATTTCAGCTCGATCGCATCCACAAGTGTCATTCTTTTTTGGCACGGCGACACACAACGACGCTGTTTTATTTGCAGTTATTTTATTACTATTGTTACGAATTGGATGCTGCGTGAAAAGGGGCGCGCAGCGCTGCGGGGGATGAAGATGTTCCGAAACGGGTTCGGGCGCGTTAATCCTCCTCGCCGCCTTCATCTCTCTCTCCATCTGCCTCCTCATCTCCTGTCTTTAATTTTCCTCTTCATCTTTCTCATGACCTTCATTTCCTCATCCTCCTCCTTCTTCCATCGCCCTCAACATCTCCTTCGTCATTTCCTTCAGCATCTCATTCTTTACCTGCCTTATCGCCTCCCTCACCACCTCCAATGTTCTTGTTATTGTTATTAGGACGGAGTCGAAGTGCGGTGGTCGTAGGACATCACAGGCGCTTGACAGCCGTGTAGAAAGTGCTCCAGTGGTGCTCCTTTCCAGCTTCTTCTCCAAGTCAACTGCAGCCCTTCATGAGCGATGCGCTTGAGCAAAGATCAGCTCTTCCATCTGAGCGGATAAAGATCCTCAGTCTCTACAGTGAAGGTCAGCTCAGCTCAACAACCTGCTTTAACTCCTTCCAAATGGCCTCAAATTCCTCACTATAAATTATAAAACCTCTAAACGTCCTAAGCTGGAAGTGAGCAGTAAAATCATCTAGAATTTGAACGATACTGTATAGGCTGCTAAATACATTTTCTTAAGTAATATTTTTGTCATTATTCAGACAGTGAATAGAAGATAATCCCCAGGCCCGTTTTTATTTTTACAAATGAAACAGTGCTGTCGGGCAGCACAGATGGTGCAAACAAGACACACTCCCTCAGTGGCTGTTGTTATTGAGCTGTTCACACAATTAATGTTAACTAGAAAAGTTACCCAGGTTCCCCTAACAAGTGCACCGCACCCACTGGGGGTCTATGGGCGGCGCCACCCGAGGCCACTCGGGTTAAACAGCAGCTCCCCGCAGCGCATCTCCCGACTCCACACGAGTTTAGGCATGTTCTTCAAATGGGGTGACGTCTCCAATGCGTCTGCACCCCCCTCCCCTCAACAGTCCACCTGCGCGCATGCGCGCGCGCCCACACACACACACACACACACACCCACACACACATCTGTCATTGTACAGGAAGGCCAAACCACATCAAGAAAAAAGTTTACTATCGTTCTGCTTTATACAGGTGTGGCCCTAAACTAACTAAAGAAAGAAAGAGAAATGTGGGAGATGGGGAAAAAGCAAAGCATCTAGATTTGGGACCCCCGGCACCTCTTTCCTCAGACAGATAACCTGAAGACCACTGGTCACGTCCAGTTCATATGTACAAGTTTTTAAAGTTTATTTAAAATTGTTTTACTCACTCACTCACCGACCAATGGTCCTACTACAGTGTCACATCAATCTGGAGCAATTATTTTAGTATTATTTAATATTATTTTTCAACGACATGAACAGAATCCGTCAGTATTTTTATTTCCTACATCTGGCTGAAGACCGAACACAACTGAGGGCAACAATCCACAGAGTCACCAGGAGTCGACGTCAACTCAGCAGCACTTAATAAAAACAACATATCATAAGGATGTACAGTTAGTGTGTTTATAACCCAGTTGACACTGTGTGTGTGTGTGTGTGTGTGTGGTTGTAAAAATGCTTGTCTCTACTCCCCCCTCCGTCTGTCCGTCTCTCTGTCTTCTTTCCATTTCCTCTCCTCTGTTTATCACTCCGGTGCGGTGATGCTGCGTCCATGTGGTTCATCCTCTGCGCATCATATTGATCAATACGGGAAACGTGGCGCCACCGAGATCTGATTGCGCTGGAAAATGATGCTCCCACTAAGAGGCCCCCCCGGGTGAACTCGGCCCAGTGTCCTCACAGCATGGCTGAGTGGGGGTGGGTGGGGGTGGAGCAGAGTCTTAGAAAGTTTGGCCAGGAAGCATAGTGAGTGAGGAGCCTCCCATCATCTCGCTCTCTCTCTCTCTCACACACACACACACACACACACACACACACACACACACACACACACGCAGATATTCAAAGCAACACTCTCCCCATTTTGCAGCTCCTTCAAACCGTTTCATAAGCACATCTCGGCATTTTACTGTCAGAAACACAATTCCCTGTTTTTCTGCCGCGGATCAAAGCGAATGTATGTAGAGTCACTGTTCCTGAAGCAGCTCCTTTAATTATTTACCTTTACCTGACATATATAAATAATCACTGTTATTTATGGAAAAAAAATATAAATAGTAATGATGGTTATTTACATAAAGAATATAAACACAGTAGGAGTGCAGGCCGTATCTCTCCGGTTGGGATTACAGTGGGTGTAACTTCTGCTGTGAATGATATTCATGTCTTATATAAACATGATCTTTCTGCAGAGGCCTTGGATGGAGACGCCTTTGGAGGAGCTGAAAAAGTCACAAGGGTGACACCTAGTGTCCTGTTTGTGGCTCTGTCCTCCGCTGCTCAGTGCCAGGCCTCCTCCGCCTGACAAAACTTGACAATTCCAAAGATGGAGCTCATGTGACCCGTATGGATCTGCAGTGTTATTTTGCCGGTGCAAAACTGCCCATGAGGCCATGTGACCGCGGAGCTGCGGAGGAACCGGAGCGGTGCAGCGCAGCCCTTTTCGGGGGACGGCGTCTTCTTACTCTTCTTGTTGCTGGTAAAACGACTTTGAGGTTTTGGTGCCGGGGGGGGGAATGAATACAAATCCTGTCCCTACTAAACTCATTATACTCAGACAAAGGTGGATTTTGCGGCCTTTTCGGCCCCGTTTTTATTTACGTTCCCGGGCTTTTTTGAGCCTTGAGGACAGGAAACCTGGGGTTCAAAAATCGGAGAACCCAGAGGCGAGGAGGCAAAAGAACGCAAAACATGGCAGATTTTTATCCTTTTATATTTCCTTCCTCCTGCCAGGGACCCCGCCACTGTTCCGGATGCCCCCTAATCACATGCAAGTGACTCATGTCAGTCAAAGATGATTTTAATATTATTTTTTTAAGCATTTCAGTTTTGCTGCATCTGGACGTTGAACATAGCAGAGTGGGCAGTGTAGTCCCCCCCATCCCACCCTCACCTGCGTTTGCGGCGTCGCGCCTTGAATGAGCGATCAGAAGCAAACTGATAAAAGCCGAGGACATCAATCAGCCACCTGACAGCGGCGCCCCCCGTGGGGGCCGAATGCTCCTTTTCTCACCTTGTGGTGACTCCTTCGCTCCTTTTCCCGCAATCCTACCTGATGCCTCACGTCGATACCGAAATTCAGGCTGAAATTCCTTACCACCCGGTCCCCTCGTGTCAGAACTCGGTTTCGCGAACCTTTAAACGGACGGATGTGTGGAAATGCGTGTTTTTCTGTATTTAACAAAAGGCTTGATTTTATGTGTAAAACAAAGACGTGCAACTAGTAGAGACAACCGTCAAAACTGTATTGTCATCACTAAGATTAAGATGGTGATGATTTTTGTTGTTAGCAGTAATGTAACATAAGCAGGTTTATTGTATGCTGACTTGTGATTTTTAATGGGTGTGTGTGTGTGTGTGTGTGTGTGTGTGTAAGGGAACCAGCACCCTCAGCTGTGTCGAAGGCCTGAAGCCCTTTTTCACCTATAGGCAGCTTCCACTTGGACCCCGAGCTTCTTCAGGAGCAGTTGGTGTTTGTTACCCATCAGCAGGTGTGTGTTGGGGCGGCGCGGTGAGCAGGTGTGTGTGTTGGCCCACCGATCTCATTGACTCCCGTTTTTAAAACAGTTGGACGTGATGTGGGAAGCCAGGAAGAATCGGGTTGCTATGGCGCTCCCTCTCTATGGCCACGCCCCCCCCCCATCCCCACACCTATTCGATTGTACAGTAGAAGCAAAACCGCACATTAAAAAAAGGAATTAAACAGCGACGAGGCGTCTTGGCGGAGTGTTGCTCGCTCTTGCAGCAGGCTGTGAAGGCCGGGCGGAAGCCTTGTCCAAAGCTGACGGTCACCCCACCCCGTCACTTTCCCGACCGCAGGCCGACAACACGTCTGTTCTCACGCCTTTGAACTCTTCATTTTACGACTTTCATTTGGTCCCGCGGCTCAAAGGGCCGGAGCCGAGCCACAAAGGTGGACCTCAACACTCCCCCCTCCCTAAGTGCTGAATAATTAATGGCGGAACTAAAATTAAACTCCCGGCGTGAGATTATTTCCCCCCAGTAGTCGCGAGGTTGGGGTCTGTTAGCGTGTTCTTCACACGCATCCGCCCCCCGCCATCAGTTTAGGCCGAAGCTTTCGCTTCCCTCCGTCTCTGCGTTTGATCTCCGTTTGGGGCCGGGGGGGCAGCTGTGATATTTCCAGAAAACGGCAAAGGCGAATCGCCGCACAAGCGGCCGGGCACCGGTTACGGCTCCCCGTCCTGAAGTCGGAGGTGACGGATGGAAACGATCCTGACAAGAGTCACCGTGTCACTTCCCTCCTCCTCACGTCCCTCCCGACAGCAGCGCCGAGCCGCGATCTTTCTTCAACGCCCCCCTTTCTTTCTGACGCGGCAGTGAGGCGCGCGGTCATTTCTTCCCGAAAGTGTTTTTTTGTCTGCGGGGTAAAAGGGGGGCAGAGTGTTTATTTCTCTCTCTTTTTTTTTCGCCTTTTAAGTCGTTGCCGTGTCTGACTTGCCTCCGTGAGTCGAGCCCTTTGTGGGGAAATTTCAGGCGAACGTAATGACAGATGAATGAAAACAAATTTCGTTCGGAATGAAGGACAGTAAATCACGCCGGCTGAAAAGCGGGGCGCCGCCGGGGCCTGTTCTGCCCAAACGCCAACAACGCGGACACTCGTTTTTCCACAGTTTTATCCACGTTTCCCCCCGTGTTCATTTCAATTTACGCTCCTAACACTTTGCCCTAAATTTTTGTGCGATGTGTCAAGTGTTCAGAAAAGCATCTTTCTGTGGACTCTGTCCTCCAGAGTCGAGGATCGCTTCGCGGCCCAGAGAAGCCGCTTTTATTCTTCTTCCCCGACAGCAGCTTTGTGCAGGAGACAAAATTCTTGTTTAAATGCTTTCTGTGTCGGCGCAGTTCCGTGTGATCGCCATGCAGATGTGGCTGTGCACTCATGCGGGGGGGGGGGGGGGGGGGGGGGCCCTTGGTTTTTTTT
>UFQX01000503.1:205113-242868 GCA_900497675.1 Arapaima gigas
GGGGGGGGGGGGGTCTTATTTCGCCGACTAGCGAGGAGACAGTCACGTCGTGTCGTAATCTTCACTTAAAAGTCGCGCGCAGCCTTCCTCTGTTATTACACACCTTTTATTGGGTTTCCACTTCGTCTTTTGTTCTAAGCGGGGCTATTTCTGCCAAAACAAGGCGCACTGATTTGTTTTATCCGTTTATTTATTTATTTATTTTACATCGCGGGGGGAGGGGGGGGTCGCTCGGGCCGCTTCCTTCGCTCGGCGCTGTGCGACTCGCACTTTATAAGCGCGTTGGGCTGAAAGACACCCCTATTACCAGAGACTGAGAGAATGTGCAGTGACTGGGGGGAGGGGGGCGTGAAGAACAATGGAGAACCTGCGAGTGGAGCAATGTAACGCGGTTATATCTGCTTATTAGACGCGAATTCCTTACAAGACCGCACGACGTAATGACTAAAGGAACATTAAAACTGGCTCCCGTGAGTCAGAAACTCCACTCCTGTAATAAATATCAATTAAGGAGAGAAATTATGTTTAATATAACGCTTCTAATATGTTATTAAGTATACCCGGGCGGATAGCGAGGGGACGTCGAGATAACAAGTATCGAGTATGCGGGCAAAACGGCGTTTTTTTCAATGACAGCCCAACGCGCTAATTTGCTAATTTTGCTTAGACCAGCACCGGGGGGTCGCGGGTTTAATTTCCCCAGCGTTGGGCCTCGTTCTCGGCCCCGTCGTAATGAAGCGTTTGAGGCGGGAGCTCGCGTTTCGTCACGGGCAGGGTCTCCGTGTGGCCGGCTTGAGAGCCACATAAATAATACTGTTTATTTGAGCAGAGCTCCGGCGTCGTGAAATATTAATGCGGTCGGGCCGTAACGTGTCGACTTGGCTTTGGCCGGTTCCTGGAACTTCTGGTCCTTCCCTCCACAACCTGCTCTCGGACTCACCGGAGTTTGAAAACGGCGTGAAGCGTTTCGAATGCAAATTGTTTCTGCAGCCTTTTTTTTTTTTTTTTTTTTAGGGGGGGAAAGGTGGGGGGTTGGAGGTTCTCTTTGGACCGGTTTTTCCGGGGGNTGTTTCTGCAGCCTTTTTTTTTTTTTTTTTTTTAGGAGCGGAAAGGTCGGAGGTTCGAGGTTCACTTTGGACCGGTTTCTCCGGGGGCCACGGTGCAGTAAACAGTCACAGGACACAGGACAGCACAGATCCAGCGAGCAGGCGAGTGGATGAATAGGTAAATAAGTAGATAAATAAATGAGATGGTTGATAGATAAATAAATAAGGGATGAATAACATAACCAGTGAGGCGATCGGTTGAGTACGGGGTGGTCAATGGTGGTGGAGGTGATGGGGTCTAAGATGAGCAGCCTGACAGCCTGTGGTTAGAAACTGCTCCTGATCCTGGCGGTTCTGGTCCTCTGGCTGCGATGGGGTCTCCCAGGCGGCAGCGGTGACAACAGACAGTGGAGAAGGTGGGAGGGGTCTGCGGTGATGTTGTGAGCTCCCCTGAGGCACCGCTTGTCGTAGGTGGTGCAGATGGCGGCCAGCGAGGTCCTGATGACGGGCGTCTTCGCTACCCCCTTGCCGAGCTCCTGGTCGCACCCGAGCGAGATGTAGGAGGTCAGGATGCTCTCCGTGGTACGTGTGCAGAAGCTAGTGAGGATGAGGCGGTAGAAGTCCGGCTCTTCTTCAGGAAGTGGAGATGCTGATGTGCATCTTGCACTAGGCGGGCCGTGTTGGGGGTCCTTGGTGATGCGACCTTGCAGCTCCACTGCCGCACCACCGACACACAGGGGAGTGTGAGCAGCTCGAGTCCTTCCGAAGTCGACAACCATCTCCTTAGTCTTGCTGACACTGAGAGACAGATTGTTGGATATAAAGACTTTCTATATTTGTACGTGCGCTTCGGATTTTAAAATAGTCGCTGACATTTACCTATTTTCGAAATCGCATTCCTATATTATTATTTATTAATTTGTCTCATGCCTTTTTCTGAGGTGTCTTTCAGCGGCAGGTTTGCACGCCGCGCTACTCGCTGTGATTCACCCACGTGTTGCTGGGTATTGTCATTTTACCGGAGTAATTTGCAACAAGCACCTCGGTTCAAGGGTCTTACAGCTGTTTTTTTTTCCCATCCTCGAGATCCACGGCTCTGCTTGGGGTGGCTGGGGAAATGGCTGTTGTTGCGACGACCACTTGTTTTCGTCGTCTCTCTTTGTCGGGCCGTATATGTTGTTATTCTCGATTGCTTCTTTGCTTCAGCTGCACTTACACGTCCCACGAGGGCCGGATTAGTAGCCTCTTAGAGTCTCCGAAGCCCGCCTGGTCAGACTCGCGTCCGCCGTACCCGTCTCCGCCTCTCAAAGAGCCCAACTCTCCAGATCGACAGGCACTTTTCTGACCGTTTGATGGTCACTTAATCTATAAGAGTGCCGGGCAGCAGGTAGCTGGGCACTTGAGAACATTCGTGTCTCACCAAGGACCACCGAGCTTCAAGCTGGTTCCTCAAGTTGTAAGAGGTCGACCCGTAATTGTTTCCGACATAAATTATTCTGTCTCTGAAGCGACGGGCCAGCAGTTCAGCCTGGAGGTTGGTGGTTCCGGTCCTAAACGCGCTGCTGCTCGCGGGACCCCTGAATCGGACGATTAAAAACAGCTGGCTGTCTGAACGCGTGGACCGCCGCGTCGACTTGGACGTAAGCACGAGCCGGAGTTGATCACAACAACGGCAGTTTTCCAGCATCGGCGGCTCGGGGAGGAAGCCGCCTGTCCCTCTGCTCAGGTCTTCGGGGACTCGTGTCAACATTCCAAAATTTAGACTGGCTCCAGCCAGCTGGGATTGTGTTGGCGGAAATATTAAATAGGCAGCTGGTGGTGAAAGCGGTTAAGGTACCGTAATCCTGACTCAATGGCTGCAAGGAGGGGGGGGGGGGGGACTCTCGTCCGACCTGAATTGTTTCCGCACGCATCTGGCGCCATTAGAAGGTCAAGAGCGTAGCCTCCAGCGCTGTGAGTCGCTGCGGTTGTGTGGTATCTGCCAAAATGATAAATATATCAAAAAGAAGCGTAATTGCCATTGACGCCTCGGTTCTCCGGCTTCCTCTGCTGACATCCTGACACATCGGTTCTAGTATGATGGCACGCGTCTGGTGAATACTGATAATACCGCATGAATAAAATAATATTGCACGCATCTCAGGCCACGCTGCCAAAGCTGTCATCGTGCATTTACGTACACCTTGAATTGTACGTCTTCTTTCACGCGCGCACGTGAGCGCGTGTGTTTTGGCACTGTTCAAGAGTGCGCGAATGCGAATGCTGAAGTGTAAACATGCGGGATAAGTGGCTCGATAAGCACTCCGCGCAGTTTCTTCAATTTTCATCCATCCGCGTGGGTCGAAGGGAGTCGCAAGCGGAAAGCGTGTCAGGAAACACGAGGCTGACGGATTCCTTTGCGAGGAGGAAAGAGCGTCACGTTTTCAGCAGCTGTTTCCGCGCCTTCTGGAGAGTTCCGTCTGCCTCCAGCTCCCAGGTAGCAGCCGCCGCTTTTTCCGTGCCGACGGCCAACTCTTGTCCGACTCCTGCCCGACTCCGGCGGCTGCGTCTGTGTTCTCCGTTTCGCGGTGGATTCCTGGAGGAGCTTTTCAAGCAAGCAACCCCTTCTTCTTGTTTGTCGCGCAAGGTCATATTCCTTATTCTTTTTCCCAGGCCTTATGTGCAAGTAAAACATGTGAAGTGGCTGCAAAAGCGATGCTATAAGCTGCTGGTCCGTGTCAGTCGTAATTCATCCCTGCAGGAGACCACGGCAGCGGATCGCCTACACGCGAAGGCTTGCGGAGAAGCAGGTGACCCGTTTTTGCGTCATTTGGCCTCGTTCGCCCAAGATCCGCCTGGCTGTAGGACCCCGGTCGGTTCGCCGTTTTGTCACCCGGTGGTATCTTGTGAAAGGCTGGATTTAAGCCTGCAGAACGTCGGTGGACTCATCTTCACGCTGTCAAATGGCTTCGAGCAAAGGGCTGCAGAACATCAGTTGATTTGTCTTCGTGGTGCCCACTAGAATCTGACAAAGGGCTGCTTAGCGCTGGGGTTGCTGCTGCTCTTTAGCTTCACACTGTGGGGGTATTCAAATGCACACCTTATCTCAGAAACAGAAGCGATTTTATTCTCAGATGTATAATGGAAGAGGCGAGAGGAGAGAAGCTGGACAGCGCTAGGAATAGCTGTTAGCTCCCCAGCGGATCTCTCTGAACACCTTTTCAAACAGTCTGATTGTGTGGCTCTATGCCTGTCCCTAGTCTCACTTAGCAATTCCTTGTGAAGGATCAGCACCGTGATTTTTGGCCTTGGAGGAGCAGCGAGGGTGAGGACGGCAGTGTTTGTGAGAAGCCCGCAGGATCCAGCCGACACCTCTCTTGCTTCGTGATGTTTGCTGCAGCCGGTAGCTTTGCCGTCTCACTCCTGTAGGCCACGGGCGGCTGGAGGAGTCCATCGTCCCTTTCCCTGTTTAGCTTGCTTGTCGTGAGATCGCAGCCGGCGTCCTCAGCGAGGAGGGGGTGCCCGAAGGTCTGCGGCGCGCGCTCGTGCCGACGGAACCTCGGCAAGCCGTCCGCGTCAGCGCCAGGGCACCATTTATGCGTCTGATCCGCCGCACGGGCCTTCGGCCGGATGAACCGCCGCGGTTTTGATCAGCTTTTCAAGTTGGCTTAATCTCGTCGGCCTTCACAATGACGCCTGATCTCCTCTGTTCTTTTGAGCGCCGAATCGGCCTCCCGCTCCGGCTATTCAGACAGCCCCAGATTCTCCCGGAATTCGTAATCATTTCTATTAAGAATTTAAATGTTTCAAACATTGTGAATTTAAGGCACTGATCTGCATTCATGCGGACATAAGCCGGCCGGAGCCAACACAAAACCGTCCCGTTAAATTCCAACGGCCCCCTTTTCAGGGGCTTCCGATATGCATAAAGGATGGAGGAAAGAAAGAGGAAAAAGTCATTTCTCTGCTGAAAGGGAACAGGAGACATAACAAAAAAAAGTGCACGAGCATTAAGGCAGCGCCGGGCTGAGGAGAAGACAAAGCCGGGATCCTGCCTTCCCACGGGGCTCTGAAATTCCTCGGCGGAGGGGACCTAATGGAGCGATCTGTAACGGAGACTTTCTCTCAGCACACCGGCTGCGTGGGGGAGCTGTGCCCCACGGGCGGGCGCCGCGTCAGGCATCCGCAACCCCAGAACCGCACCCCGGTTTACTCCGGGACCGCGGCACGGCCTCGGCGGGGGGCCCCGGCACAGCGGATAACGGCAGTGATACTGAAGGGACGACACGGCCACGATTTTTACTCTAAAAACATTACAGGTGTTGACTGCTGATGAAATATCACAGCCGATGTCCCCTGGGGGTGACGGAACGACAGGATACGCTCGGTCTTGACCGTATGTGTAACAGCATGACATTTAGATGCATTTCAGCGCTTCTGCGGGGAAAAGAGATATTAACAAAACGTCAGGAAACGGGGAATGCGCAGCGCCTCGATTTCATAAAACAAGAAAAATGGACTGGGGGGGGGGGGCAAAGGACAGCCGGCATGAAGCCCAGACACGGTGGCTCGTTTCGCCCGTACATGGGAGATGGAGGTTCGCAAATGACACCATTGTAACCCAGAAAGGAGCCTCGCATCCGACAATGTGGTGACACGCGTGACACAAGTGTCCCAACCGCGGTTGTCGATGTGTGCGGAGATTCCCCTTAAATGGAAATGCGAACGGTGGCTGCGAGTCAAATTTGGGCGCTCACCTCTCCCTGCAGCCCCGCCGGGCCCCTCGACTTGCGCCGGGCGGAGAAGTTTGGGGGTGGCGATGGCAGCGTGGCCCTCCCGCGCGGTGTAAACACGAGGCGAAATTGCAAGGGTGCGATCACAGCGCCGCCGCTAATGGCTCGGTTTTTACCAGCGGCGGCGGCGCCGCTAACGGCAGTGTTGTCGCGAACGGCGTCGTCGTCGCTGACGGCGCTAATGGCCCCGATGCGCCTGTGTGACGCACTGTTTACATTGCATTAAAGCATTCTTCCGCGGCGGAAAAATCGAGCCCACACTTCGAGAGACATTATTATATAGATGTTAGACAATTTGAGGTGAACGGCGGAGTTGGGAAAGGTTACCGTGTGAAAAACTGACATCCATTTTGGGGGAATGATTTGGTGGAAAAAGACGACGACAATCTAATAATTTGACAGAGGAAATTATTAGCATAATACGTCAAAATGCTGCCTCGACTGTTTCAGATTTAATTAATACGAGCAAGGCGACACGCAGTGTGCCGTAATATATCTGGCTGTCACACGCTAACCGAATTTCTTCTGCCCCTGTTGGAGGACATTAGGAAACGCATTCATTGCAGGACAAATGAAAGCGAAATCGAGACGGGAAGGACTTGTTCTGTATGGAAATTGAAATTCTGATGAGGAAACATTATTTTATTTTATTTTGACTGCGGCGCTTATTAGGGTAAGAAGTTGCAGATGGGAAACGCGTCGGGCAGATGAAGTGAAATATGAAGCGATGGACGCGAAGGGCTGGAGGGGGTCGGTGTTAGGAGTACACGGTTGAAAATACCGCGCCGGAGTCTCCTCGCGCGGGCGACGGGCAGGCATGTGGGCCGCGGGCGGAAGGTGCCTGCCTGCCGCTCGCCCTCGCTTTCTGGCTCCGGTGGTCGAACCGGTAATTTGTTTGTTTTCTCCAAAGTAGCCGTTTTGTGGACAAATTCCGGTCATCTACCCGTTTGCACAAATAATGAGCGGCTTCCTCTGGAGTGCTGCGAGTCCAAGTGTGTGCGGAGGGCATTCGGAAGCGAAAGCATCACGGTAAACGTGGGCACGTGGGTTGGTTCGCACTAGTAACTGGCCGGGTACAGGAGAACACGGGTCAGCGGAGGGCAAGGGCCGACTTGTCGGGTAAACGCCGAGAGAAGCTGCGGAGCCGATGCCGATGGGTGTAAAAGGTGTGGGAGGGGGCGAAGACAGGGGGCGGGCGGCTGGGTGTAATGGGGGGAGGGGCAGGTCCCCGGTTGCCGCGCAGGCTCTGCCCACCACGCACTAGGCCAGCGCCAGCACGGGGACTTGGCTGGCAGTTGAAAGAGAATGGGTGAGAAGCCAGAGTCGAGGGGCCTCCCCCCCCCCCCCCCCCCCCCCCCCCCCCCCCCCCGCCACCACCCCCCCCCCCCCCCCCCCCCCCCCCCCCCCCCNTCCCCCCCCCCCCCCCCCCGCTGGCCCCCTGCAATGATGACTCCAGTCCTCCCCCCCACCCCCCGCTTGATCCGGAGGCGAGCGACGCCCAGAAAGACGCCCCATGGTAGGTATCAAAATTGCATCTTGTGCTCCCGCTTTTTAATCTCGCCGACCAAAATTCCCAGCTAATTTGCTGTTTATCCTTAAATATGCACAAGTGGAATAATTTAAGGCCTGTCCTGGTTTTACACGCGGCTTGACAGCTCTCTGTCAGACTGCTGCAACCGCCGATTATCATCTCAAGGAGGGCAAAGAGTTTTTAAAGAGCACACGTTTTTCTTCTTCTTCTTCTTCTTCTTCCTCCCGAAGCGGAGAAGCGCCGCAGCGGAGAGACGGCTGCCATTCAGTGCCGGTTTGATCCGCACTGCTGCCAGACGGGGGGACGGACACCGCAACACGTCAGTTTGGTGTCAGACGCTCTTTGATTTGGGGCACCGGTGGGAGCTGAAGCAGCGAGAGCATCTGCCAAAGACGTGTTTTTGTTTTCTCCCACCGTCTCCAATTAGATTTACCGGGAAAATACTGCTCTATCGACACCCAACTAGCGTGGAGCGGCTGCTCGCACCTTCAAGGTGCATCCTCCTGTGATCTGCGGTCACCCCCCCCAAGCAGGAAACACCCCGGTTATCGGGATCTGAGCCGATAGCTGCGGCGCGGCCGCGAAAATGGCTTCCGTCAAACATGGCCACCCGGAGCGCCATGTTTTGAACGTCAATCTGTTTTCCTTCTCGAATTAAAACACTGGAACAACAGAGGCAGCGATTCCTTATTTATGCCATGAGATGTTTGATCTGTCAATCCGGGCGCCGTCGCTGCGTGGCGCGCATGCTTTTTTTAATTTTAATTTTAATTAAAGCGTCGACGGTGGCCTCCTTGTTAGCGCGTCCGCTAGGCTCGTGCGCCGCAGCTGCTGGCAAGGTGGCAGCGTGTCGGGGATTACCGCAGTCCTTCTGGAATCAGATCCTCCGGCTTGACGGAGGCAGCTGTCGTGCAGCGCCGCGAAGTGAGGTGCCTCTTCGACGTTCCCCCGTCCTCCTTCCCCGGAGCCGATGGCTTGGAGGCCCTCGTCTGGCTCGGCAGTGCGCCGGCACAGGTCTGGGATGCTGCGGCTTCCAGTAAGGTGCTATTGTGATAACCTGACCGCGGTAACTGACCCTGAACAAGTACCATCTGCTCATTATCGTGAACCACTTGCCCTGGGCAGGGTTGCGGTGGTCCAGAAGGGGAGAGATTAGGTGCGGCCCAGACGGACCACCAGCCCGTCACGGGACAGCCACACGCCCGCGTTCCCTGACCAAGGGCAGCTCAGAGTGCTCGAACCACATGTTTGGACTGTGGGAGGAAACCACAGGACGAAAAAACCCCGCACAGACTTGGATTTAAACGTCTAACCGTCTCGCGTGCCTGTGACGGCAACCCTTTCATCACATGGATCCAGGTTAGCACTGCGGCCGGGGAGGCAGAACCAACCTCAGCAGGAGCAGAATCAGCAGCCAAACCCACCCAGAAGTGTTCTCGATGGCACGTCGTGCGAATCCGTGGCATCGCAGAGGATATTTCTGTCATTTGTGCCCCTTCTCCGCAGGTTTTGGCCCTGAAAAAGATGAGGCGGCGAAGCGCCTCTCTTTAGCGCCCGTTTCCAGAACCGTAAGCGGGATACGCGTATGGGGTGTGTGTGTATGTGGGGAGGGGGCTCCTACGTTAATAGCACCACCTTCGCCCATAGATCCTTCTGGACAGAAGGGCCCGGTTTGTGGGTGTGTGCATATGGCGCTTTACTGCGGCCCATTACTCAGCGGTGCTGCTGTAGTGCTGAGCTGTGCTGCGATCTGCGGAGGAGCGGCAGGTGACCCCCGCATGTCACTCTGCTGGTGGCCCCGGTACCCGGGCTGCTGGCGCCGCCGCAGTGGCTTTAGACTCCCTGACGCTGAGGCTCAAGCTGCCTTTGAACACAGGGAGCTGGTCGCTGGACCGGTTCCCTCCCCGACCCCCGCCCTCCACAAAGGTGTGATTTCGAGACTCAGACGTGGGCTAAATACTGAATGAGTCGTGTTACTTGTTTTCCTTTTTTTAATACAATTTTCTAAAACTTTAAATCCACGAAGCATGTTTTTGGAAAACGAAAACGTGTGAAATTCTCTCGAATCCCTGCTTTTGGTAGTAATTATTTGGAAACGGCGGATGACAATGTTGAAGCGTTTGGAACGTCTTTATTTTTTGATCCAACCGTTTCGTGTGAATTTTAGCCTGAAAACAAAAACCAAAATTATATTTTAAAAAAAATCCCAAAGTTTAAAATTCAACACTTATCCCACATTCGGTCCGACACGAGGTCCCAGAAATGCCCCCCCCAGGGATCGAGCTGCGTGTGCGGAGAGCAATGAGTTGAGTATAACAGGGTAAAAGTTGGGGAGGGGGAGGTGAGTTGGTGCTGGTCTGGAAGGTGGAACTTTCTGGCAGGGTGTTCAGTCGAAAATCATTAACATGATGTTGGGTTGGACTTTGTACGCCTACCTGCTAAAGCACGATCCAAATTGTACTCTTTGGTGAAGATATGATGATTATTATTTCATATTTGGCACAGAAATATACTCCATTGCTACAGCTCACACCTCTTCAGATATGCGACTGATTCAAGCATCTGACGCTCTTCCCCGGGAAAAGTTTGCATTTATTCTGCATCGCCGGTCAAATGAATTTTTCACCGTTCGGTCTTCTTTGCGGAACCTCTTAGCTCTGCACGACCACCTCTGCTTAACACGGCGGCCCGTTGCCCTCGTGCTCCATTTCCCCGTATCTGTGTGCATTTGCTCCTCCCGGCACCGATTCTGGTCCTGTCGTTGCCCCAGTTCTGCTTTGCAATATAAAATCCACGTTAGAAAAAAGCCACGTTCCACGAGAAGGATGGACAAGGATGCCGGACTGGGGGACGGGTTTGGACCCCACGCGGGGGACACGGTAGCCGGGTTACATCCCAAGGAGTTTCCAGCACGGTGCTGCTGTGCGCCGAACACCCTGGTGTCTGTGATACAAAAGATGAATTGTGCCACCTGGGCTCGGGGGGGTTTTTTTGGCGTGCGAGCTGTGAAAGATGAGCCACAGGCGGACCTGTCCGTGGCTCCTTCTGCAGCTCTCGGGGAGGGCGGGGGGGGGTGGTGAAGGTGAGCCGTCCGCCTCCAGCGAGCTTCCTTCAGTGAATAATTGTGGTGAAACACCATCTGGTGAGCCAAGTGGGCCAGGGGATGGGGGACGGGGGACAGGGGGTGTAGGTGGATGGGGGGGGTGCACGTCCCCTCTCCTTCGTCCCTTTGTCACATCTGCCTACAACCGAGGCGTCATTTACAGATGCCAGTCGCCCGCGCGTGATGCAGGAGACGGGGAATCACGGTGGATTAAGAAGTGCTTTGCTGTCATCGCCGAGCAGGTGGGGGGGGGGGACGACACACACATACAAATGATATAATCCCATCGTATATATAAATATCTGTATGTAAGCGCTGCCGCGTTACTGTGACGGTCGTCGCTGGCTTCCTGCGGTGCGTCACTCTCCGCAAAAAGGGCTTTGATGTCGTCCCACGTCTGTCAGGGACGCTCTTAATCTGGCCTCTTCGTCGTCCTCCCGCGTCGCCCAGACCGGCGTGACAAAAGACGGAGCGGCGCTTTGCGGCGCCGCGTACAGTACGCGTGTCGGGTTTTGATGGATCGCGCGTTTTTGCCGCGTTTATCGGCGCTTATTTATTTATTTCTGGTTAAGACCGCGGTGATCAATCACGCCGGACCCCGCTTTGGTTTCACTAACTGCAATTACCTCTGTGTGATGGCGGCTATTTGTTAGCGTGTGTCAGGTTTGACCGTCCGGCCGCTGTTTGCGTTGCTTGTTTTTAAAGCGGGGCGTTTTATGGCAGCGAAAAAGGGTCCAGATGATTTTCCAGCTGAGCAGCGTAAGCAGTAATAAAACATGCCGGAGGTTATTTTGACAGCCGATGCCGCCCAGAACCTTAGGGAAGGTCTTCCTGCGGCAGGAGTCCGCCGAGCTTCAGCAGGGCAGGTGGTCACCGGACGAACGGGAGGAAAGCGGTCGACTTCTCTGTTTCTGCGGCGTGAGGACGTTCGGTTCATCTGGCCGCCGCTTCGTCCGTTCCCACGGGTCACTCCAGGGCACCGCATCCTGAGCCCCGTCTCACTCCTGACCTCAGAGCCTTGAAAGTTGAGCAGTTTAAAGTGACCGGCGGAGGGATGGAGTGGAATTATTGGTGACAAAGTTTGTTTGGCAAGAACTTCTTCATTCGGGGATTGTGCCATTCCACTCAATCACCTCTCTAACTGTCACCCCTCTTACTGCGTCATCCCTCTGTGTCACCCCTCTAACTGTCCCCCCTTTCACTGTGTCATTCCTTTAACTGCATCACTCCTCTAACTGTCCCCCTCTAACTGCATCACCCCTCTGTGTCACCCTTCTAACTGTCCCCCCTTTCACTGTGTCACCCCTCTAACTGCATCACCCCTCTGTGTCACCCCTCTAACTGCATCACCCCTCTGTGTCACCCTTCTAACTGTCCCCCCTTTCACTGTGTCATCCCTCTAACTGCATCACTCCTCTAACTGTCCCCCTCTAACTGCATCACCCCTCTGTGTCACCCCTCTAACTGTCCCCCCTTTCACTGTGTCACCCCTCTTACTGCATCACACCTCTAACTGTCACCCATTTCTTGTACCACCCACCACTCTTGTAACCTTCTTACTGTATCCCTCCTGCCGTTATGTATCACTCCTACTGCTCTGTCACCCCGTATCACCTCAGCTACTGCATCACCTTTATGCCACTGTGTCAAATGATTGTGTGATTTCTTTGCTGACATCTGTGCAGCTGCTGAGTCACAGGGTGTGAAAAGTGACTCCAGAACAAACGTTCAGACACAGCTGCCAGAAAATGCAGCCAGTCTGCAGAGTGAAGCTACGCCGCCGCCAGTGATTGTTAGACGTGTATTTGCCAATAATGGCTCCACCCGTCCGTTCAGCATCATTAGCGGGTTTTTCCCGGGAGCCGGACCAAGACCCCAGTTCGGTCGCTGGGGCTGCAGGTGATGTAACCGAGTAAAACGCCGAGGCAGGATCGGCTTTGTGATGCAGCTGGGATTTAATCTCAGTCGCCTCTCGAAGTTTATTTTGAGACCCCGCTTGTAGACCGTGATGGGCTCCGCCATTCGGAAGGGGAGGAGAAGTTTGTGGCACCTTGGCAGGGACAGCGCTGACAAGTGACGGGCTGCGGGGTCAAATCGGGTCCCGGCGACAGCACACCGCCGTTCCACTGACCGCCCGGTCGCCTGCAGTCGCTCTTAAAGCCGATATGAGCCGCAGCCGGAAGCCAGCGGAGGGAGATGAAGAGTGTCTATCAGTGCGGTCGGAACTGTGAAAGGCTTTTGGATCTGCGCCCGTGAAGACAACTGAGTGAAACATTAAGAGCAGCGGGATTTTCTGCAAGTGGCCCTATGAGGAAGCAGGTAGCAGTATGACGGCCGGTTGAGGAGCACGTCTGAACAAGCGCTGGTTCAGCACCGTCGACAGGAGCTGCTCTTCTGCGCGGCGCAATTCTTCCAATTCCCGTCTTTCTGGTGTGCGAATCCAACACACACTCCAGTAATTTCAGGCCATAATATCCCACCGCAAATAAGTAGTGTGGGGCAAATTAGACGGAGGGTGTAACCGGCCACCAGGTGGCGCTGTGCTTCACTCTCGTCCTGCATACCTTCCGAGCGGGGCAGTTTTCAATACCTGTCGGTTTATCAAAATGAATTATTCAGGCATCTGTGTGGATGATTTTAGCTGAACCCCCCGATCCTCAGTGATGCTAATCTTCTGCTGGAGAGACTCCGCGTCGCCTCTACGTGAAATTAGAGCTCATTATTGCGTTTGCACGCAGTTTTCAGGTTAAACCTCAACGCTGCATCTCAGGAGGGATGTGCACGAGTGTAAATGTGTAATGGATGTACGAGTGCGCGTGTCCAATCGAGTAACTAAGCTGTTTCTGCCCGGTGCATTAATTGGAAGGTTGGAAGGAGACGTATTGGCTGTACTTCCTTGGGACTCCTTCGGACGCTCAGCTGAAATGCGCCGCTGGGAGAACAGCGTGGAGACGAAGGTACGCTGGAATCCGTAACCTCATAATCAGAGGATCCACGACTTTGTTTCACCCAGCAGTTATCGCTGCGCTGCTGCCACCATCAAGATTGTTCCGAAAGCCTGAGTATCTTAGAGGAAGGCTGTGTGTGGAGACTTTTTGGGAGCACCTGAGTATAGCTGTCAACCTGGCTCGGCTAACTAGCAGGGAGCAGGTTTTTGAGATCATTTTCTAGCTTTCGTGTGTTTTTAAACCAGGTTCCAAGATGTGGTCTCCATGCAAGAGGAATGTTCATTTCAGAAAGGCTTGCGTTCTCGTGCTGACACAACGAGGAGGGCCACCGGGGGGAGATCTCGCAGAGCCTCTTGGATTTTCAAGGAGGCCAGTGTTTCAAAAGACTTCGCCAAGCTCTTATGAAAGAGCACAAGGATGAAGAAGTGATTGTTGGAGGTATGGAGGGATGCCACGGAGGGAGAGAGCGTGGTGCTGAAGATGAAAGGCGACTGTGGCTTGGCACATCGAGCTCTTTCCAGGCGCTTTTCTTCTTGGTTCTTCACAGCAAAATTAGGTCTGCAGCACCTTCTGGGAGTCGCCATCGACTTGCATGCCAGGAAATTGGTCAGAGAAGGTGCTTGTGCAAATACGGGCATTATGGAGCGAGCAACCTGCGACCTCCAACCTCTGACCTTCCACTCCTTTGGCTTTGGCGTAGTGCGTATCATTATCAGCCGCTGTGCTCTCATGTGAGCTGAAACTTCACTCACAGTTGCACCCTTGCTGTTTGGGAGGTAGGCCAGGGAACTGAAGTTGATGTACCGCTGAGCGCAGACGGTTCGGACCCCGGTGAAGCCTGCTGGGCCCATTCAGTGGAAACGAAACCCTGGAAATGGAATCCAGTGCCTTCAAACGGGTACTAAAGCAGAGTGCTAGTGCAAAATTCAGTCGTGTTTCCATCTATGAAGTAGCTGTCTTCATCCAAAGGGAACAAAGAGTTTGCAAGTCTTGGCATCTTCCTGCTGAAAACGTTGCGTGCTGTGCTGGAACAACCTAAGCGCTACTCTCCAGGGGTCACCAGAAGGTTCCACTCCAGGACTTGGACCACCAGCATCTACCAATGTTTGTTCAATACATCACCGCCACCTACAGCCAAGCCCATACCAGGGTATGCTTTTAAAACTATCAACGCGGCGTTTTCTCATTCTTGCCTTCGGTCTTACACTTTCTTTACTGCAAATGTATTGTAACTTCTCCTCGCAGGAGGCACGCGTGCTTTGTGAGCCGCGCTAATTGATACGAACAGCTCCTGTGTGCGGCGTTTCGAAGCTTCGGCAAACACCAGCGCATGGTGCTTTTATCTGTCTGTGGCCGTGCACTCGCAGATGTAATTTGGGAGTGCGCTTCCTCCAAATGGTGTCATTTTCAACATTTGGTGAATGTGGGCAGTGTTAATATTTCTCTCGCTCTGCTGTTCTCACTCGACAAGAGAAGCGGCGTTTGTTGAGAGCCCGGAAAACCTTTTGTAATCCATTTCTGTTTCACATTTTTTTTTCTTCTTTCTCAGCCGTTATGTAACGCCGCACTTTTCGGGCACGAGTGGACGAGCGCCGACGGCAGAGGAAGCCGGCCGACACGCAGCGCAGCGGCAGGAGGGGAGACTTTTGCACGTCGACTGCTTGTTGCCGTCAGGGCGATGCGGTGATCTGTCATCCTCGCCATTTAATCACCTCAATGGGTCGAAAATTCCTCTCATGCCATTAGTGCCTTTGCGATAAATAAATCAAACAAATCAACTTTTTTCCCAGGGAACAAAGAATTGATTAACCCCATGAGAGCAATCGAGATTCTCCAGCTAAGCGTCTTTCCTCGGCTCGGGAGGATTAAGGTAATGGGACAGAAATGACAACCGGTGACGGACGGCCTTCCAAAGCCTCTCCCCCGCTTGACACGGTAATGAAAATGAATTAAAGAAACACTTAAATATCCACCCGGAATTAAAGGCATCAGAGCACTTTCTAGGATTTCCTCTTCTGGGTTTCGCCAAGTCCCGCTTTCCGAGTGTTCGAGTTCATCGCTTCTGGAGATCAGTAACGTCCTGATTGTGAGAATGTGAAAGGCCCGACCTTAAGTAAGTGCCACCACTTTGCTCACCGTTTTTTGTAGCATCCGCACAAGTTGCTTATTTATCTACGGATCAGTCCACAGTTTGCTTCAGCCGGACGTTCGACCAACAGATCTCGAGCTTTCGCACGCTTTGTGAACAGCGGGGCGGCGGTCTTTCTCGGGGGCCTCCTGCCTGAATCGGAGGGGAAGTGGCATCTGCCGCCGTGCTATCTGAGGTGGCCCCGCAGCAGATGCAGGCTGAAGGCCTCCAGAGATGGGCAGAACTCCGCACGCCTCACTGCACTTGCCATTCTGGAAGCCTGGATCAGCGGCCCATATCTCCTGCCACTTGGACCGATGCCTTTACCATAATAAACCCTCGTTTCATTGGCTCACTTTGCTGTCACTCACAATTTCCCTCTTTTTCCAAGCTAGGGGCCAATCTAACAGATGTGGCGGCACCCAACAACCTCCCCCGCACTCCTTGGCAAAGCAGGGCATCTGAATTGCAGATGGAACCCTACGAGTTGCACATGTGCATGTTGTTGGGATATGGATAGCTGAAGGTAATGATCTGCTCCATTCGTTTACCCATTTCCACCTGCCATATCCCAGAATGCCCCAGGGCTGGAGACAGCAAGAGACTCAAGGAGCCAACTCTGCATGCCAACATTGAGGGATTTAGCATCCCACTCCTGTACTCTGGTTCTTTCCCAACTTTTCCAGCACAATCTTTTTAAAGAGGCTTCCGAGCTTAATAGCCCTTGTCTTATTGGGGCAGGGCACGCTACTTCAAATCTGAATCACAGATGCCCTTTAGCAGGCAAGAGCAGCCAGACGATATCTAATGAGCCTTTTTAGATTTTACTGTTAAACCTACCATAAAACTGGGTGTGCAGAAGGCTGAATGCTGCACCGTGGGAATCGGGCCGATGCGAGGCACAGCTAAATAGACAAAGACTAGGCAGAAGGGCACATTAACTAGAGCCGATTCATAAATAAATAAGGGATTAGTTGTATCGCCAGCTGTAGATTATTCCGAGGTTTAGGTAGAGAGTTCGAAGCCCGGCGTTAACTGCGCCGACTCTGCCGAGCTTCTCTGGGCCTCTCCGCTTCGTTCCGCACGCGCAGAGCCGCGTCTCCTCCGGGCCGCATTTGCAAGCACCCCGGCCCATGTCCACTAGCCTTTGACAGAGTCATGGACAATGTACTCTCTGCTGATGTGCCGGGGACCGACAAAGCCCACTGGCATTAAATTCACTTCTCGAGTTTAACTTTCAGAACAGTGAACTTTGTGAAAGTTGAGGACAGAAGCGTGAAGCCTTGGGAATATGCATGAGTTTGGTGTGCCGGGTGGGCCACAAGCGCTGGTCCCAGGGTTGTGGGTTCAACTCAGGCTTCAGCTACGGTATTTCCGTGTTCTCTCTGCGTTTGTGCGATTGGTTTCTAGGTGTCCCATTTTCACCTCTCAGATGCATGGAGTGAAGGTCCAATGGGACCTCTGAAGTGCCCTCAGTGTGTTCTGCGCTACGTTGGGGGTGCAGTCCGGCTGCGGCCTTTGCGCGTCGGGATGGGCCCCGGGCCACCGCAAGCCCAACTGGATGAGCGGTCGTTGGAAACAGATCTAAAACGGATCATCTCCGCTCGAAACGAAAAAGAAGGCGACCGCCCGACGCACCGGATCCGTCAACTCCTTCGTGAGCCTGTGCAAGGGTCCGTGATCCCAACGTAGTCCCGCAGGCCACGAACCCGTGAAGGCAAAGTTGTGCACGGGAGACACCGAGTGCCCCATATTCACGGACGACTCATTCTAAGCAATTGCCAGGACCTACGCTGGCGATGCAGCTGCCAGAAACAATGCGGAGATCCCATTTGCACGCAGCACCCGTACGAGAGCACGGCACACTCAACAGCTCTTCTGCAGGAGCCTGGAATTAATGATAGTGTGATGATTAAACATTATTCTGTCTAAGTATGATTCAGGAGGTTGAATTTGCATTTTAATTTCGGATTCGGCCGAAGAAGTGTGCGCGAGTGGGGGGACTGCGGCCTGCCGTCGTTCTGAGCGCTACTCGGGAAGCCGAATTCGCCCGCAATGTGTAGGGAAGATTGCCTGAAGAAACGTAATCTTTATCGTGTATTTATTCAAAGAGCCCCGTCTTCCAGTGAGAAGCCACTCCGTTCCGTTGAGCCTCCCCTCGCCTAGCAACAGACCGCAGCTGCAACACAGTTTAAATAACGCGGTGTCGTTTTTGAAACCCCCGGCACGTTCCGGTTTGGAGCATGAAGACTCAGACAGGGGGAAAGTCTGCACAGAGGAGATAGACCACAGGGAATGCGTGTCTTTTTAAATGGCGGCACGTTGTGCTGGCACTGCGGAGAGGGGCCTTTGGTGCATCACCCGGGAGCTGTGACCAGACCACCTTAGTGAGGTGCGCGGGCTGACAGAGGCGTGAGCCGCCGCATCCGTGGACCTCATTATGAGAAAAAGGAAACAGGTCTCCTTTTTGCTGAACTCCTGACTGTCTTCTCTGCCTCTCGGAGGTTGGCTGGAGCTCAGTCTCAAAGTGCGTCGGGCAGCAGGCCGTCCGAGCCGTTCCACCCTGTGCCCCCCAGGAGCATCCTTCTTCACGTCGGACATTTACACTGTGACCAGAGTCTTTGCGTGTTCTGTAAAGCTTAAAGAAGCTTGCAGGGTTGAGACTCGGATCCATTTTGTGTTCGCTAAACAAGAGGTGCCGTCAAACCCGGTGGAAGTTGAATGGGGTGGAACTTCACGCAATGAAAGGAGCCCCCCCTCGAACTCAGGGGAGCAGCATGGCTGGAGTGAAACCAAAGGAATCACCTCGAGACACTAGCAAAAGTAAGTAGAACCTGACGGAACCGCAAAAAGGTCAGCGGCTCAGGGAACCCCACAGAGCCCAAGCAGGATTGACAGCAAATTCACGGAGACCCAAGTGATCCCTGCAGGTCTGAGTGGCTCAAATATGAGACCTGAGGAACCCTGAGAAACTGGAACAGGTCTCAGTGGAATTTTCATATTTTCAATTCCTCCATACTGGACTTCAGAGTTCAGTGGGAGTTTCTAGTTTAGGCGTAACATGGGAGGGGTCCGTGGGGTCACATCCACTGATGGTGAAGCAAACCTAATGTGCCCCCCAGTACAGTGCTGTTGAGGACTATTGTTATCCCCCACAATAAATGACAAGACTCTTGCTTTATTGAAATGTCAGGCTTGGTACAAGGCCACATTTTGATTTCTCCACAATGAACCATTGCTTTTTAATGTTCTGCTGTTCAGGATACAGAATACGTTGTTGCTCAGCTGCTGCAACAGGCACTTTGTTGTGATTTTGCTCTTTCTAGTGTGTGTGTGTGTGTGTGTGTGTGTGTGTGTGTGTGCTAAATAGTTTCTGAGAGGCCGTGGGCGAGGAGGCTGTGTGTGAAAACAATTGTTTAGCCGGGCTTTCAGCGGCACCCGCCACGGAGGCCCGCTCTGCAGTGCGATCACACTCCCGGTTCACACGTAGCGCCGAAAGTCGGCCCCCAGAAAGGGCTCTCGAATCAAGCAAACGCACGGAATCAGGTCCCGCGGAAGAGGCCAGATTACTCACTGCGGCCCGAGCGAAAAAAAGATGGCGTGCTGGTGAGAGCGGACAATCTTCACGCAGACCCCTGTCCAGGACCCGGAAAAGAGTGGGAAGTAGAAAAGGAAAAAGCCCAGAGGTTTAGCCTCGGTGACGTCAGCCTGCGCTCCGGGGTTCTCCAGCGGCAGGGAGGGCTGTCGTGGAGTCGGTGTCTTCAGGCGGACTGTCACAGCGGCGATATTGACAGAAATGAAGTTACACGGGTTCCTAAGTCAATCAGCAGTCAAGCCTAAATCATCTCCGAATTAGAGCTGCCCGGCTGCATTACCGCTGTCTCCCATGATTTGTGCGCAGATTGAAACTGTTCCGTTGGCTCCATTATGAATAGACACACCGCCTCGTGCGGTCTGGTTATTGAATAAGAGGGGGATGCTGGAGGCAGACAGGAGTTTTAAGGCGGGCTGCCAGAGACGCCATCCCCATTAGATGCCGAGCAGTAACGGCTTCGACGACGCGGCGATGCGCCGAGGAGGGGAGCCGGGTGGCCGACGGAAACGCGGCGGAACCTACGCGGTCGAGCCGAGATTTCCGGGAGGCCCGGTCGGAGCACCCGCTCCCCTGGTTACGAGTAACGGAAACCCATCGCGTTCCGCCGCTGCCGAGGTGACAAGTGAAAACTGAAGGCGGCCGTTTCTCTCCCCGTCTGGCCGGCGAAACGCCCGACACGCCAACGGCCCGTCGCCGGTGCCATTTATTAAGGCGGCGAAGGCACTCAGTAACCATCAAGTTTGTTAAAGTGCACGAGAGGAACGCTAATGAACAGACAAGGCTGAAGCTGAAGTAATTCTGATTTGTGTCACCGAGTCATTAGGCTGCCTTTGAGGAGAGTCGGCTATCTGGTCCATCACTGCAGTAATGAGCAGGAGATGAACTCATCAATTTTATTCCTCTAAAACAACACGCGGGGACCAAAGCGGAGCCTACGGTGGCCGTGTTTCCGAGCTCCGGGAGCCCCAGCGTGCGTCGGCGCCTCCGATCCCGACCGCCGCCTCCGGGCGCGTCACGCCGGCGGCGCCCGTCCTCCGTTCCGCCTCTTCGCCGCTCCCCCCCAAAGCAGCCCTCTTCCTCCAGAACCTCCTCGCTGCTGCTGCTGCTGCTCTTCTGCCGGACGGCTCGTTGTGCGCAACGCGGCTCCGTGTTGTTGTGCTCCCCGCCGCGTTGCCACGATCCCACAAACAGACGGCGGAGCGGCTAAATGAAACCAAATTGAAGCGTGCTCCGTCTAACGGTGAGATTACAGTGTTTATCACCGACTTCCATTACTGCGGGATTTACATAATTCCAGCTATGCAGTGGCCCTGTGGTGAAGTTTTTTTTTTATAACATTTCCCTCCCAAGGAGAAGAAATTAAAGTGTGATGGAACAGCACTGTCTCCTGGACCTGCTCTAATAGCACCAGCAGAGCGGTGCTCCTGCACCCCCCACCACCACCCCCATCCCCGCTCATCAGGTCCTCCTCTGTTCAGCTCTTTGAAAGATGATTTATTCCTGCTGCGATACGGTCATCGGGCAGTTTGGGACGTGAACGGGTGAACTTCGGAGAGGTGTGACGGGAAGAGCGACACAGAGGCAGGGTGTGCTGCGCTTCGGGGAAACCGGCAGGCCACGTGGAGTCGCGTCCTGGTCTCCCAGTTAGAAAATACCTGTTTCTGCTCGATCGGGGGCCGTGTCGCTCACCGCGTGCTCCCACCGTGTGGCCGACCATTCTTACAAGGTTTCTCGCCTCATGCATAAGGCTCGGACTTCCTAAGCCAGGGATTGTGGGTTTGAGTCCCACCTGAGGTGGAAGACCAACCTGTAGAGATGTTCAGCTCTTAAAGCAGCATTTACCACGACTTTATTCGACCAAAGAGCCAGAATTGCTATTAAGTGCGTTAATGTCCCAAAAGCACCTGGTTTCGGATGGTAGGTGCCGTCGTTGTCCGCCGTTGCCTGTCCCTCAAAGGACTGCGGATCAAATCTTCTACCTCTATGGTAAAAATTAGCAGCTGAAGGGGTGAATCACTGTCAAGTACCTTAGTGCACACTCCTCACTGCAAGCTGACCACCAGAGCCGTTCGGAGGTTGGTAACGTCCGCCTCAGAGGGGTAGGGACAAACTAGGATGGAATTAACTGCATTAATACAGAAACTGACAGAGGAGCAGCGGCTCGGGAGCTGGGCAGCCGATCCAGAAGGTTGTTGGTTCCAGTCCCGGATGAGTAGCCTTTGCCGTGATTTGCGGGAGACTTCGTGGCACAGCGAGGGCGTGTCAGGCTGCGGGTCACGTGTAGAAGTTGTTCTGGAGACAAGATGCTGAGCGGCAGGCTCGCGGAGCCAGCGTGGGGCCACGATCGAGGAGCGAAGGGACAAGTGCCGGAGCCGGGCCGGCGTGTGGAAAAGCACGAGCGAGAGCTGCGTGTTCGGGTCGGTCGGCACCGCTCTGCAATTAACCTCGGCCTGCTCTTTTCCACTCAAACTAGACTCGGGATCAGCAGAGGGACCGGGTCAATTGGACCGCCTGCGCTCGAGCTCACCTCTCATCTTCTGGGGCACCACTGAGGAGGCGGCTGCAAGATGAACCGCCGTTCTCCTCCCACAGCCCACGACGTCGTCCTCGGGGCAGGGCCGGCCGTTGGACCCGGTCTCCCTTCCTGCGGCTGAGCTCTGGCGTGAAACCGGCCTGCAGTTGAGCCATAAATCACTGCCATGCAAAATAACACCACCGTATAGATTTATTTCTGCGGTGCAACAGCAATGCAGTCTGTATAATGCACTTCAGCTTCCGTTACGTATTAAGAAAAGCGAGCGAATTTAAATAAATTACGGCATGAAATGTAAGACGTCGTGCAAAGTAAAATGTAGCATGAAATTATAAAGCGGTGCATAGTAAAAAAAAATGCATAAAAAAAGAACGTATTGAGACAAAGGAACAGTGATTATGAAATATGAAACAAGAGGAAACAAATTACTGAGACATACAAAGCAAACAAGGACAAAGAAAAATAGAAACATAAAGATGATTAAGTGCTAGAAGTTGTTTGTTATTATCATTAATAAACGTTGTTAATGATAGCAGAAAAGCGGAGGGAAATTAACAGGTTTTGGTCTTTGTGTGCTTTTTAACAATCCTTTTTGTTCTCGAAGGTTGTCCACCGCCGAGCGTCTTCGCACGTCCGTTTGTTGCCTAAACAACGCCGAATACATTACGCCCCGTAGGCCGTCTTTCGCTCGCTCTCCCACTGCCCCCCCCCCCCCCCCCCCCCCCCCCCCACCACCCTGCTGCAATCCCCATGCAGACTCCCAAAAAAACAGACATAATGTGTGTGAAGAAATGCTTTGGCACAACTCCATTATTGCACGCCTGCTTGNAAGGCGCGCCGGCTCAGTCTCTCTCCGCCCGCCTCCACCCCCCGTCCCTCATCCTCTCTACCTCCGAGTCTCGAGTGTGGAGATCCAATGGAACAACGCTGGCATCCCATGAAATTCGCACCCTCGTCAGGCTCCCGCTCGGTGCCAGCGTTTGTTGCGAGGGGAGAAGTGTTGACACTCCTCTTCTTCTGCCTTGTCACCGAACAAGTCTCTGTCACACTTTGGTGCCAGCTTAATTCTCGGCGCTTCCTGTCAAGAATCAACATTTAATTTTCACACGTCTTCCCTTTCTACACGATACATTTTTTCTCCGTTTAAACACAAATCTGTGTTTTTTTTTTCCCCCCTTCCTTTCCCATCCCAAACACGCCCGCCTCCGCACGCTCAACCTTCACCTTGGTGCCGCTTCTTTCGGCTGTTCTGCTTTAGTTGCGTCCCGCCTCGTCGTGCGCCGCCGCGGCCGAGGGCGCAACCCGATCGGCCTTCCGAGGCGCAAGGTGACGGGGACACGAGGACGACCCGGCAGAGATGCCGGCGTCCCGAGCCGGTCCGGTTCCTGCTCGTCGCTTGTGAAAGGAGCCGCCCAAACCCCCGTGGGCCCTCTGTTTGCTCCTCCCCCACCAGAACGCAGAAAACAAGAGCTCATCCTTAAAGCCGACCCTCCTCGGCCTCTACGCAGGGCGATCGGCGGGAACCGAACCTGTTTCGGAGTCGGACGTGGCCCGTGGGGGGAGAACACCGATTGGACAAAACGTTGAGTTTCGGCAGCGACTGTGTCAGAAGGAGCCGACCCACCTCTGCGTCACCCTGCTCCTCCTGCCTGCCGCCTTTCCTTTACAGGGATGACCCCAATACGGGGGGAGACGGCTGCGATGGACGCCTTTCCGCAGCTGTCAAACTCCCCTTCAGCCGGGCTCCTGAGCAACCGGGGGGGCTCCGGCCGCGTCGGCCCGGCTTCATTAGCGAGAAGCCTCTGAATTCGAGATTACAGGCCGCTGCACCAGACCTGCCCCTCTAGCAAAATCTGTTTAATCCCCATCTCTGCCTGGGCCTCGGCGGAGGCCCGCAGGCGCCTGGTTGCCGAGCCTCCGTCCAAGGGCTAAAAAAAGGAGCGGACCATACGGAAGCCGGGAGGGGCGCTGGCATGGGCGCCTGGGGGGACGGTGGCCAGTTGGCCCGGGGACGGGAGGCGGCGCTGCCGCTTGGCCTGAGATCACAGTGGTCAGAGGGGACAGCGCTCACATGTACCGCCAGGCCGCTCTCCTCTCGCGCCGACCTCCTGCGCCCGACCGCGACCCTCCGCCTCGAGCCCGGCCGCGGCCAAAAGGTCGTCCTACTTTGAGATCCCTGGTTCGAGACGATGCTGCGGGGCGGTCCACGGTTACCGCTGGCAACCAATTAGGAATTTTTGCAGAGCTTTTTTGAAATCGTTACCTGCATCTTTATGATATAAACATAATGCGACAGAATAATAGGCCCGGTAAATCATCTGCGCTGAGATGTTTCAGAAGAATACAAGGTAATTTGTCGTAATTTCGTCATGTTTACTTATCTACTGGCACATGAAAGTCACGGTTTTTCAAAGTTCCGCCTCTCAAAACAATGTTTAAGATGTTTCTACACTGGGATAAACTTGCACTATTTTTTTTTTCAAGGAAGGACTAAAGCGGCCGAAAAAATGAGACGTGTTAGAAACGTAACGGCTTTCTTGTTCTGGTCCATCCTTGATAAATTTCGTTTGGCTTTTGAGCGATTTTCTGAACGTTTTATTGCTCCTTGCTCGCTCGCGCCTCTGTGCGAGCTCGACGGTCCCTCCCCTCGGTGTGTGCGGCTCAATCCGGCCCATAATTAGGTCTTTGCTCGCAGACCTGGCGCACGCCGGGCGCCTCTCATTATACATGTTGGTTTTTCATCTAAGAAGGAGACGTGAAGGGTAAGGTCTGTTTCAAGTTTTAAGTGACAGCTGTGAATTGATCCTTGGGGTTTAGTATCTATTAAATACTGACTGGAAGGTTGGGCTCAGTCCAAGTGGTTTTTTTCCCTCTTAGAATAATTTCCACACACACACACATTGTCCTGTCTTCTTCATGCGGGTTGCAGGATGGAAATGAGAGCTTTTCAGATGTGGATGAGCCCAACACTTGTTGCAGCCTAACCTGTTGGTTGCTGAAAACCAGGGGTCAGGGGTCGATCTCGACGGCGGCTGGGATCATCACCCGGGGTTGTCCCGCGATCGGGAGAACGTGTGAGCGTCTCCTGAGATATTTCAGGTTTAAAGAACCGGCTTCTCCCTGTAGCAGTTCCCCTGCAGGCGACACGGGGCTGGGGATGGCAGCTTTTTGAATTCAGCTCAGCCCATATGGAGTTTATCTCATCTCTCTGTGCTCCTGCAGGTCTGTCCAGGTGCTCTGGTTTCCTCCCACAGCTCAAGCATGCTTTACTTAGCCTAACAGCCTAACACACACACACACGCGCGCGCGCGTTGCCACCTCAACGGACAAGCAGGTGCAAAAAATCGTTTTCTGACACTTTTCTCCAAACTGACAAACAGCGTCAGATCTGTTTACCCATTTATGCAACAGGATAACCTTCGGTGCATCAGTTTAAGGTCGGTAGGTGTTTCCTTTGACCGAGAGGGTTACAGGAAGAATTCACACCCAAGCAAAAGCTTGAACCACGACTGCCTGTCGTCCTCAAAACGTGTTTGTTTCCCCCACGTTGTCCCCGTTTTTCAGATTTTCATTGGGAAGCGTGACGGCTGCCGCTTCTCCAGCTCTGAATGCCGCTTTGATGCTCGCGCCTCCGAACGGGGGTCCAGGGTGGGCTCTTCGCCGGCTCTGTCTCGGCCTGCAGCGTCATGTTGTTCACCCGCTGAGCCGTCGCCCTCGTGCCGGGCCGCCCTTCATCGCCTCGTAAAACAGACACATTCTGCTCACACCCTGGTCTTTGAGTCCGGAGCTCTTTGACTGCGGCTGCCTACTGGGCCGTGAACCCGAGGCCAAAAAGAGAAGGTCTGCAGTTTTAAGTTCCCTGGTGGGGTAATTCTGTCCCTCCTTTAAGCAAAGTGCCTAACCTGAACAGCCTCAGTAACTGTCCAGCTGCATAAATGGATGAAGTGTAAAACAGAGGCGTCCGGGATCAGGGTGTCTGCTCGCCATATAAATAATGCAATATAATGGATGTCAGCCGGGCTCTTCTGTGGGAGGCGATAATTCCCCAGTCAGCTGTTGGTCTGGAGCCACGCGGAGAAAGTAGCCCATCGAGGCGGCGTCCGTCAATCTCGCGTTCTTCCTGGCAATAATGGCCAGTCGATGGCAGCCTTCATCACGGTGTGTTCTCGTGCTTGTTTGGAGCACGAGGGTCTTGAATTGTTAAAGAGCCGCGAATGGAGGGATAATAAAGCCTCGCTGTCCGGGGCACCGCAGCCTTTGCCTCGGTCGAGTTTGCATTCACTAGCTTTTGTCTTGTTGCGTCACCATCCCCCGCTCTCCGGGAGTTTGGAAAAGGCCCGTTTTTGTTCACATTCGATGCTTGAAGCCAGTTGGGCTGCTTTCGTGGTCCAAACCTTGTCACGTCTCCACCGTTTAAGACTCATATCCTGCAATGTGTAAACGTACCACAACACCACCGGGTTTGAGCTTCTGGGCCTCACTGCAAAGTGTCTCAGGAATCTCTCCTCTTATTCCTTCTCCACTGGACCCCAGAGCCTCCCATATGAACTTGAAGACTGTTTACAGTCTGGTTACCTGCGGGACCTGGTCACTTCACCTCCAGCTCCACACACCAGGGTTCCAAAATTAAAAGCCAGAACGTTCTCAGGTTGGCTCCAGTGTGGCGGAATGAGCTCCTTTTCTCACTCACCATTGAGTCCCTCTCAACATTCACGCAGGGTCTCCAAGCACTTCTCTCTTGGCCCACTTCGCTCCTGACCTCCTGTCTGCTGCATAGACTTCCAGTACATTTTCTGTTTTTTAAAACCGTGCTCCCTATCAGTTCTTCACACAGCTGCTGGTGTGCGCGGGTAGAAATGGCGGCGTGCGCAGCGAGCCCTCGTATCTCTGTTGGTGAGACGGACTTGTGCCTCAGCCGTAGGCTGCTTTGGAGAAAAGCATCTGCCGAACAAACAAACGTAAATCTACAGAGCTGCCGTTTCTTAACAGGGTCGTTCTTAAAACGGTGGCTGTTTTGAGGCACCGCTCACAGTCCTTCGTAACCGTACGCGCAGACTCGCACGCAGATGGACGGAGGGACACGCCCCTGCTGTATTGGTGTCAAGGGCTAAGGACCGGCCTCCCCGCACGGCGCCGGGTTCACCGGGGTTCTGGCAGCAGGCGACAGAGCTCCGGCCAGGCAGGAACCTCATGATTCATTCATGAAGAACCCTGCCGTTCCCGGCCTGTCAGCTGCTCGTCTTTGATGTGATAATCTTAACATTGAGAGAAACCCCAGAATTTTACTCTTAATTAAGGCGGTTAATTGTTAATTATCTCCACATTTCCATAAGGAGGAGCCGGTTGGGTCTCCTGTTAGTTTAACCGAGGCTTAATCAACCTTTTGGGAGTAGACAGGGTGGGAAAAGGCTGCATTTACACCCCTCTGTCAGCAGATGGTGTTTACGGTTCCTGGAGCCGGGGACGCGTCCTCCCGCACACCGGTTTTGCGACACGACACTTCGCTGACCTCGACGCGGGTCCCGGCTCAGACGGACTCGGATGCAAGCGGACAACAGCTCCGCCCGCAACCCGGTATGTTTGCACAGCAGCTTAGCCGGGGCAGGCGAGTACAACAGCGGTTCCCATTATCGAGGTTTCGGCGATTTTCCGATCGTAAGACCCCCTGGGCGTGCGGGACGCAAACCGTGTGTCTGCATCCTCAAGCGCGGGGCTGCGATGCTGCGCAAAGCGAGATCTCCGCCCTTATCTGCGCACCGCGGGCAAACTCGCTGCTCGCAATCTACGGAAGCCAGAAGTCCCAGATCTGGATTTGGCAGACAAGAAAGGTGACCACGCCGTGCTGCACGAAATTGAACAGAGACACATGCCGTTTCACATCGAGGGTCCGGCAGGCGGCGAAAACACACGCAGTCGGATTCGTAGCCAATTCTAGTTAGCGTGTGGCGTGAACCGGTGTGGATGTTGGATCATCTGGACAGGGATGGAAAATTTTATTTTATTTTGTTTCATTTTGTTTGGCTTTTACGGATGATCAACTTGACAGCTCCTTCTGAGATGCCCCTTCATGTGCTCCTCAAAGGCCAGGAGACTCAAGGTGTCGCCCCACTTTGCACAGCAACTTTGAGCCCTTTGCTCGACAGCTGACACTTCTGCTATCGACGGCGGTCGAGTCACCACTTGCGGGGCAACTTCCGGGGGTTCTGACCTTCGTCGGATCACCTCTGCAAAGGCCTTGTCGACCAGAGCGGCAGTTTGACATCAGGAAGCAGCCATTAGGAAGGCGTCGCCAACAGATGACGCTTTTCCACACGAGGCGTGACCTGAAAAATTTAGGAAGGAGCGACAGATGCAGTAGAGCATTCCTGTCATGTTGTGGGAGAACCTGAACATTTCACCTTTGCTGCAACCTAGAAAAATAAAGCCTTCGTGCGGGTCTGGAGAAATTTGCATATACTGTGCAGCGGATGGAACATCTCCAGGCCGATAGACCTTGAGGGCATTCAAACCTACCCAAACAAAGGCGGAACAATTCCAAGGCAAGCACCATTCTTGAGCTCTGAAAGACTAAAGTGCAGTACAAATAGCGTATGAGAGGAGATAGCTGTGGGCGATCAAAAGCAGGAGCAGGAAGAAAGGCAATTTTACTTTATTACTGATGTACATTTCATTTAAGACGTACATTACGGTTGGCTGGGTTGACTAAAAGTTTTCAGGTTGTCGCACAATTATATTTACATTTAAGCTTTTCTCCAAACGGTCTGGTCAGTCAGTAGGAAAATGTGAAGGGATTGAAGGGAGTGAAGGATGGAAGCGATGCTGAGTCAGGTCCGACTCGGAGCGGCCACACGCACGGTTTCCCAGGCAAGGAAGTGGGTGCCGTTGTCTTCTTCTACGCACGGCTGGTGCACACGTGGGGAGAACATACCGACTCTGCACGTCTTGCAGTGGATTGAAGCACCAGCTTCACCTCCTCTGCCCCAATATGCCTTGCAGAGAAGCTCTGTCTTCTTCAGCAGCAGGGGGTCCGGAAGGTGATCAGAGCATCTGACGGAACTCCACCTGTACCCAGCTGCTGACTTGCTTGCCGCCTTAAGTTGTCTCGGCTGAATCGGGGGTCACGCGGGCCTTCCTGTCACTCTCACTCTCCTGACAAACAAACCCATTTCCTAGATGCTTAACTCGGGCCCCCACAGACGTCCGGGGAAGCTGCCTCCCCGTGTTCCTCCATACCGTGAGCCGCACCGGGTTAAAAGCGGCCGACGCCGGGGGAGTACAGGGCCGAATGCAGGCTGGGGTGCCACTAAAACCAGGCTGTCATGTGAGGGAGGTGAACCCACCAGCCAGCAGTGAATTATGAAAAACAGATATGCGCTGATGATTTATATAGTCGAGCTGTGAACAGTAACAAGAGCTTGATGAAATGACCCGGCACACAGTGGTAAAACACACAATGAAAATGGGCAGAAACCAAGCAAGCCGGGCTGAAAGCTCTCTGCGTGTGGCAAGTCTATTATTGACCCGGTCGGTTTTAACAGCCTGGTGCTCAGGTGCGTGGGACTTGTGGAGTCATGGCAACACATGAAAAGATGCTTGGATCTCCTGTACCCGTGACTCAGCGTGGGGACTGGCACCTGGCCGAGCTCGCAGGTAAACCGACATCCGAGGAACGTAAAGGGAGGGGAGCTGGTGACGTCAATCGCCATTGACGATTCCCACGCGTCGCTACGTCATGGTTTGCATTTGGAACAAGGCTTTGATTTTTTTCCATTAGCGCCGCCTTTTTTTCGTCTTACCGGTTAGAAGACCGTTTGGAACAAATTACCAGATCCGATTTGCTGCTAACAAACGGTGAACGCAGCTCATACCACAGTTTCCTCTGCTGATTCGGCTCTATTCTCAAACTGAGGCGGAGGCCTGCCGAGAAGGATTCCAACGGAGAGACCGCCCTGATTTTACTCTGCTTTTTCCCCATGCTCGCTCTGGAGCCACCCGTTGGACCTGCACGCCGTCGCAGACTGGAGGTGGCAGCAAAGGGCAAAGTGTCAAAGGTCGGGCTGCAAAATCACAGCGGTGGTACGTTTCACTTAAGCGCAAACCGCAGCTTATGGTGCACTAGGACAGGTGGTAAACAGTACCCTTTACCATGGTTCAACAAGATCTTGGTTAGAAACCCTTAACCTCATGCTCCGTGCAACTTTGAACTCGGCATTCTGGGCGCACCAAGCTGGTTAGACCTTTACAGCTCATAGCATACCGAGGGCCAACCGGAAGGCTCCAGAAAGCATTCAAAGCGTGATGAGTAGCTTGAACCTTCTCCATCTAAATGCTTCTGCTCTGTCCAACAGGGAATATTGCCCTCTATTGGTCCGCTCGGGTTGTCGCAGCATCGACGCACAAGCGGAGCCGGTGGCACCGGGGCTGCGTGGCGGTGGACGCGGCGCCAGCGGTAGGCACAGTGCAGGTGAACGCTGTCGACGAGAGGTGGTTTACAGGGGGACTTCCGGCCCCCCGCTCAGCCTTTCCACGGTGGTGCCACGCCTCTGTTTGTGCACGGTGGCAAGATGGGAAGGCAAACTTCATTATCGGCGAGGTGTCAGGGCAGGAACGGTGCAGTCGGCCGGCCAAGGTGAACGAACAAATGCGATCCACTTCAATAATTTCATTTTCAACAGGTCTCCGTGCGGACAATTGCAGGTGGCAGACACGTAATTGATTTAAATGCAGTACCCATGGCAACTTCTCCCAAATTAAATGAGATGGAATGTTTGCCGAGGACTTCGGTTTTAGCGCGGGTTCGGACAAGGTGACAACCTCCAGCTGAATGGCACTCTAATTAGCTTCTCAGCCCTTCACAACAAGAGGATATCGGCCCCTGTAATGGCGGGAAGGTCCGGGGGTTAATTTAGCACCGGGCGAAAGAGAAGATAAAATGAAACAGCGGGACAGAGTGAGTTTTCAGGCCATTAGTCTGCTGCTCCGTGATCAGGCAGTGGTTCCCACCTTTGGGCACCGCTGATGTGCCCTGCAAAGGGAACGGCGTCGCTGCGGGAGCTCGGCACCGTGTCGCGAGCGGCTTCTGCAGATCTCCGGACCAGTGGGTCTGCGTGGACAGTTTAACCGCGCGCTCAGCTCCCGGCACCCGTGGATCGCTCGATCGTCGACGGAGATGTTTGAAGACCCCGTCGGAGCGCAGGCCTGCAGAGCAGGACGTGGGGAAGAAGCTCCGCTTCGTGTGGCTGCCGGAATGGTGCTGTGTCTCATCTCTCACCATGCAACCCATTCATTTGCACCTCGCATAAAAAAAATCGCTCTCACCACCTTTAGGCTCTCGCTACCCTCAGACGCTTTGTGTGATGCAGCCTGGCAAATTCGTCTGTGCTTCAACCTCCAGACCATCTCATGTCTTTGATGCGCGTACCCTGTATCCCTTTCTAACGGGGGTCAGGAGACCTTTCCAGGAGCTTCGCGCCTTTGGGTGGTGGTCCTGTTTGGGCTTGTTACCGGCCCTTCCCTCGGATCCTTCCGGGAATAGACCCCCAGAGCACAGCAAGCCGGAGACGGAGAGCCCCGCGGCTCGGGGTTGCAGGGGCCGTTCCGGAGGATCTCGGGCGAATTGTGGCTGCCGGTGGTCTTCGCTTCGTGTCGGGTTTGCCGCAGGGTGAGGCTTCTCGGCAGCGAGGTGTAGGAGGGCTGCACCCCCACGGACGTCTCCCACAGCTCAAGCATGAGCGAGAGAGTATGTTTGGCACTCATTTGTATCTCAGCTCCCATTGGGGCAAACACACGGGGCTGTAGGCAGAGGCGAGCAACAAACAACCCCCCGTTCTTGCGCGCGAGAGTCACATACGGCGGAGGAGCGGTGTGGCATTATGTCACATTACTTTCTCTCTCTCGTAAATACACACAGACACAAACACACACACACATACACACACACAGAGTTCACGAGCAGTGTGGGATGTTAAAAATATATTCCTCCCTCGCAGGAGGTGTGGAGGAAACATCATGTATGTGGTAATGAATAAAATAGTGTCCTGCCACCCAGTGCGGTACATTGCGAAGGGGTATAATGAGGCCTGGATGCCATTCATTGTTAATGGGGATCCAAGCTGACAGCCTCTGGTTGACTAACATCTGCTTCGCACCTCCACAGCGGGCCAGGAACGCAGGCAGGGGGAAGGTGTTGACACCTGTGTGCTTCAAAGGCTTCTTTTGAAGCCATTTCATATTGTCGGGCCCAGGGAAGGTGTCTCGCGCAAAAAAAAAAAAAAAAAAAAAATTCCCCCGGCAGTCGCAGGGCCACATTCTGACTGCGGAATGCACACCGCTCGCCTCACGCGCCCCGGCTTTTTACAGCTTCCCCGTTGTTCTCCCAAAGGGGGATGATAAGCAGCCAACGCCTGGCGAGGGATGTTTTCCACATCTTTAAATTGCAAACTTGTCTGCTTTGTTGCCCCCTGTCAGTCACTTTGATGCTGATGAGCTTCCGGGCGAAGGTGGCGTTTGTTGACGTGGCGCCGAGGCGTCACGCCTCGCAAAGACGGTCCTGAGACGCCTCTTAGCATGAGTATTGTACCCTTAACCTCCCCACCGGAATGTATTTCCACCGCACTGTCCCCCCCTCCCCCCCGGTGATGTGTTCAGCCTAAGCCTCCGGACTATAACCATTTCAACTGGGAGCGAACGAGACATCTGTGTGGACAGGTGACCTAATGGAAGACTGCTCCAGGCTTGTCACTTCACGCCTTCCTGCTATCGAGTACCCCCACCCCGACACCCGGCACCACCGCCATCGCGACCCCCTCCGGGGACTCAGCCGAGGCAGCCAGGTGCAACAGTCACTTCTAATCAAGTGTGGCGGCGTCGGCCTCAGTCGGGTCCTCAGGCGGCCTGCCATCCGACCCGCAACAAGTCCCAGCAGCCGCCTTTCAAACGGATCGCCCCCCCCGGCTGCATCCTGCCAAAGTTAATCACACCGGGCACCTTGCGGGAGGGAGAGGGAGAGCGAGCGAGAGAAAGGGGGAGGTGGGATCCATGATAAACGGGGCCGGCGGCGAGCAGCTCTCACCTGCGGAAACAATAGACAGGCGTGCGGTGAAGGTCAAGCCAAAGCTGACGTGACCCGTCCGTGAGGGACACCGTGGTACCCAGCTGCTCTGCGGCGCCGTCGGATGAGCAGAAGGTTGCCGGTTCGAGGCCTTGCCCCTCCCGTAAAGCCTCCCGCTTGGCGCCCCCGTCCTCTCCGGGTCCCCGGCCGGGTTGGATCGTCCATTTGTTTCCCTCTTAATTTGAAGCCCCGCCCCCCTCAGCCGCTCACCTGCTGAGCGCCGAACACCTGTTTTACCCCGCTGAAGATACAGGGCAGTCTGACAGCAGGTGAGGAACGAGAGGGAGGTTTCAGCACCCCTGCGATTTACTGCGGCGAAGTCCTGTAGAGGAATGAGAGGGAGGTTTTGTTTGGGAGGGAAAGGCAGCCATATGTGAAATAGGGGGCAGCCTGTGGAGCCGCCTGCAGCGCAGAGATACTCGACTCACACACACACACACACAAAGCAGCCCCAGCAGCAATGCTGTCCCGTCTTTGTAATCACATGGATCGAGATGAAATGAGACCTCCGAGGTGGCCCAAGGTGCGCCACGCGGTTTCTGGAGATCCGGCTCGACCGAACCACAGGAGCTGTACCTTCTCCCCTTCTCCAGAAGAAGAGAACACCGTGAGCGCAGGAATGTTCCGCACCGATTATTGCCTCTCATGAAGGAGCCTTAAAAATGGGAACCACTTACCTGAGCTTAACTTAAATACCTGTAGCTGCTGTTCACCGGAGCACCGTGCCCACACTTAATTACCCACGGAGGCCATTTCAATTATCCTTATCTCCAGACCAGTCCGTCTCGTGTTTTTGTCAAGTGTACCGGGTTTGGACAGCAGTCGCAGGTGGGCTAATTAAAACCGCCCCCCTTCCTTTGCCCGTACGCTCTTGAAGCCGCGCCGACTTGGCCGTCATCGGAACAGCGACGGAGGTTTGTTCTGGGAGACGGGAGGTGACGTCGCTGCGCTTTGCTGGAGCTTCGTCTCGCCGCCGCTGTTTTGCCGAGAGATTTCCGCAATGACCTGGTGCGAGCGGACGGTGCGACTGCGGCGCCGACAGCCGGGCCAGCGGGGGGGGGCGGTGCAGGGGGCCGTGTGTCAGAGCGTGACCTGCACCCCGTTTCAGTTGTTCAGATGCTGCGGTGCTCATTCACCCACTCACTAGATTTCTTACTCACTCACTCACCCCCTACTAGAAATACTCACTCATTCACTCGCTCATTCATTCACTACGTAACTCAGTTACTCACTCACTCCCTACTAAAATACTCACTCACTCACCCACTCACTAGAAATACTCACTCATTCACTCCCTCATTCATTCACTAGGTAACTCAGTTACTCACTCACTCCCTACTAGAATACTCACTCATTCACTCACTCACTAGATTTCTTACTCACTCACTCACCCCCTACTAGAAATACTCACTCATTCACTCGCTCATTCATTCACTAGGTAACTCAGTTACTCACTCACTCCCTACTAGAATACTCACTCATTCACTCACTCACTAGATTTCTTACTCAGTCACTCACCCTCTACTAGAAATACTCACTCATTCACTCGCTCACTACATTTCTTACTCACTCACTCACTCTCTCATTGCCTCGCTCTCACTCTTTCCAAAGCTATGGGTGTAGGAATCATGATGACGCCCTGATTTATGGGGTCATGCGATGACATCTTATAAGAACCACGATCACAGTTTTAACACTTCTGATGCTGATTGTGGCTGTTTTGTCGTCACGTCACTTAAAAAATCTGCAACATCCCCTCTGTTGCAGGCGGAGTTGACACTTGACAGCGGTGTGACTTCAGTGCGAACGCGTCGAGCGACGCCGCTATTCGTCAGTTACTCAGCGGACCTCAGTCCTGCTTTTCCAAAGCATTGCGAGGATCTCGTGAAGTTCGTTCTAACCACTGTTTTTGTTTCTCTTTTTCACATTTGATATAATTACCATTAATGAAGTCGTGGCTTTAATTCTGGAACAATGTAAACATTTTTCAAGCTTTAGTGTTTGTCAAAGAATCTAATTTAAACGCCGTGAGCCGCTTGTTCTGCGCGGCCACAGTCGGCGCTTTTCTCCTCGCTCTCAGCACCCAGGAAATTACATGGCTCCCTAACTGGCGCTGTGCCGATTGCTCTGTTTCATAACGCTGCTTCTGTTCGGGCTCCCAGGTGGAGACTCGCCACGCGCCGCTTTCATCCCCCGCCGTTGCGGGCGGCTCGTCGCCACGGGCCTGTCGCAATTCAGCCCGTCGCAAACCTTCTGCAGCATCCCGGTTCTGCTCAAACCTTCTCCTATCTTCACTTCACACCCGCGGCAAAAAACTTCCTTCTTGTGCTGGGTGCAGTGTAATACACACCTGTCCGGTCAGTGTGAGCAGGTGTCGCTGGCATATCTGATTTGAGCTGATAAAAACAACAATAATAATAATAATATAATGAAGAAGAAGAATAGAAGAAGGAGACAACAAGTAGTACTAACACCTCACAGCCCCTGGGCTGGATATGAGTTTACAACCAGATCAGTCTGTGTGGAGATTGTGTAATAATAATAATAGTAATAATAACAACGATAATAATAATAAAAGCAGCTATTGGTCATATTTTTCAGTTAAGTGAACATCACTCATAGACAAAGGTCACAGGGCAGCTGGTCACCTCATCCAAATCAAGTCGGCAGAATATCTGACACGGTTTGAAACGACTTCTGTTGCTTATGTACGTGTTTGTTCATACGTGTGGATTAGTTTAATAAAAGCTGTTGATCCACGGCTCTTGGGGGGCGGCCGTGATCCAGAAACAGGCGCGTGCTTTTGTCCAACTTTAGTGCAACGTGTGACTCCGTAGGTGTTTAGCTTCAGCCTTGGATCCATTCCTCCGGCGTCGGGGGACTCCCTCCGAACGCAACCCGAGCTCACGGTGTCCTTGAGGAAGAGCTTTTGTAGTCGTCCTGTTAGCGAGCGGTTTCATGTGCAGCTTAGCTGAGCTGACGGGGTCCCGCTACACACCCCCCCGGCACGCGGTGGAGCAGGTGGGAAGGCTCCTGCTGCAGGAAACGGTGGAACAAAATCAAACTTCCTCTCCGTCTGATCCGACTGCGCGATCGAGCCAAATGAAGTGCGGCGCCGCAGGCCCTGGCTGCGAACCCACAGCCGTGCCGCTCGAACCCCAGCGCCACGAAACCCCCCCGGTGACGAAGGACACAGGCAGATGCTCTGGCTTTCTCTGGGTTTTGCGTCTCTCGATGATCAGCCCCTGGTCCTGGATGGACCCAGGGTGAGGATTGGGGTTCGGCTCAGCCGTAGTCCTGAGGGCGACACGTCCAAAATCAGCCATGCGAGTTGTTTCACGCGTCTGCTCACGAACCGGAACCAATCCTGTAACGTATCGATGAGGGAAGCTTGTCTTTTAAAGGCTGCGCTCCTGGGCAGGGTCCAGGTCTGGACCCCCGCCACCCTGACCAAGACATAGCGGTTAAGGTAGGTGGATGGATGGGTGCATGGATGGATGGATGGGTGGGTGGGTGTTTTTCGCAGCTCCCCACACACACCTGTGTAATAATGTCCCTCTGTCCTCACCCACTTGTAGGTGTTTGCTTTCTTCGGCGTTTCAGCTCAGCTGTTGAAGCAGTTTAACACCTGAATGTCTTTTATAAACTATTTACATCTGTGTTAAACCGGGGCTTCAGGACCACAGTGGTAATGAAAGATAAAACCATTCCGTTTCAAGGCACAAAATAATTATGTTTATTTCACACCTTCGGCCAAGAAACACTGTCAGGTTTGTACAATAAACTAGCTGCAGTTATACAGCTGGGTAATTTTTACTGTAGCAGTTGAGGTAAATACCTTGAAGGGTGGGGGGCAGACTTGTGAACCCCCCGTGCCGCCCGCTGCAAGGTATTTTTTTACCTAAAGCGGCATTATTTTTCATTGGTGACCTACACCAGCATCAGCACAGCTCCGGCTCTGGAGAACGTTCTGGAAATTCACGCATGGTGAAGAGTTTCGCACGCAAATCCCAGCAAAGCGGCGTCGCCTGAGTCGTCTTTTAATTTAGCGCCGGGGTGTCGGTCGCGTTCCAGCAGCTCCGACGGGTCGAGTCGACACCTTTAATCGCTTCCCCCTGGAATTGCCCCATATCCCAAAAACAAGACGTCGTGGGGGGGGGTTTAAAGAGTCGATATCCACCTTAGGATTTACGAGATTGACGAGATGCCGCGTTGCCCCCCCCCCAGCACCCCACCGCCCACCGCCCACAACACGGCCCATCACTGTCACACGCAAAAAACATAATGTAACCTTCGGAATCCTCCCTCGGTCAGGGAACAAAAAGCAAGATGTGTCAAGGGGGGGGCGGGTGGGTTTGCCGTTTGCGATTTTTGCCTTCGCTGCTCAAATGAACTCCCCCGATACGGCAGCTGCCGTCGCCTTGCCGTCCCTTTGTGTGCGGGAACCCGTAGCGTGCGGCTCCTTCCGGCGAGCGCCGCGCGTCTCCGCTGAAAACCTGTCAGCTTCGTCGCTTCCCAGTGACATACCTATTAGAAGCTACAAAAGACGGGGGGAAAGTGGCGCAGAGCCGAGTGCCACGGCATCAAGGCTGTGATTTAAAAGCTAGGCAGGTAAAACGCACAGTTTCCGCGCGGGCCGTAAAGTCCTTTAGTTTTCGTTTTTACGGGAATCGCCGGGGGTCCTGGCGAGGGGGGCCTCGGCTGAGCATCGGCACCTGGAGCCGCACTCTGTTGTCCGCATCTCTGGAAGCTCAGACTTCAGCCGATCCAGCCACACCTTCCTGCCTCCGCTCCAATCTGGCAACCTGCCGCCCCTTGCTGGGGGCACTGGGACATAATGGGTAGAGTACCGGTCAACCTTCTAGTGGGCCGCAACCCAAGCCCTCCTGTTTTCATCATCATACCTGGGTGGCACAAGAACAGACGTGGTTCTCCCAGAAAGCCCCCCCCCCCCCCCCCCCCCCCCCCCCCCCCCCCCCCCCCCCCCCC
>UFQX01000503.1:245930-285291 GCA_900497675.1 Arapaima gigas
GGGGGGGGGGGGGGGGGGGGGGGGGGTTGCTTCATTGCTGGAACCACTGCTGCAGAATTTGAACCTCCGGTGTTTCGAAATTTTCGGTGAGGGGGGACACCTAGTGGGACACACAGCTTTAAGTGAGGTGAGGAGGACATAAACAGACCCTCAGCCTCCCCCACGTCTGTGCAGGTGAGGCCGCAGCAAAGCAACGGGGGAGGGGGGAAGGGAGGGCAGTGCTGGACGTGTACTCAAACTTTTGCCCAGCAGCAGGTCGCACCGCGCGGCGATGCAGTCCTTTAAAAACAGCAGCGGTCTAGTTTGCATATTAAAACTTCTGGAGGGGAACCGCTTTGGCGCCTTGGAGGAGAACATCGAACCCGATCGAGCCGAGGTGACGCCCGGCCGCGCCGCGGGGTCCGGGGAAACCAGCCAAGCCGATAAATAATGTAACGCCTCGATCTATTAGTAATGCGACCGTTTTACCTTCGCTTCACCGTGCTGGAAACTTTACGATTTACGGGAGGCAAAGGAGCGTCCAGCCCGGGTCGGCCTTCGTCTGATGCCGGGCAGGAACGGTACACACACCTGTGTGCAGGAACCAAACAGGTGTGTGTGTGTGTGTGTGTGTGTGTGTGTGTGTGTGTGTGTGTGTGCGCGCGCCTGTAAGAGAAAGTGCTGAGGCAGCACATTCAGACAAAGCCCTCTAATGGGCAGCAACAAACAAAAATCGTTTGAAAATTGGTTTGCGATTAATATGTCTAAATATATATTTCATATTCAAGTTGCGCTATCTGTCAGCATGACTGTCAAGGCTGACGAAAAATTGGAAGGCAAATAAAATTTGGAGCGCAGTGTTTATTGAAACGCTTGTTTGCATTATTATGTATGGAAGTGGGCCATGACACCGTGCCAATATATCAGGAAATGTCATCTCCCGCAGGCCTCGGTTTTCCAGCCAGCCGTGGGCCGGAGGGGTCCGACAGTAAAGGGGGGTTTATCAATCCGGCGGCAGGGGGAACAGCGGCAGGGTCTGTCGGCCAGCCGCCCGCCCGGGGTTCGGGGCTCGGGGCTCGGGGCTCGGCCGGAGCGGCGGCCAGGTGTGAGGCGTTCGGGGGGTCCGGTTTCAACCGTGCTGGGCAGACGGGGAAGGTAACGGAGCCCTTGAGAGACTGTTATCTGCTATTAACTCGGTGGGGTGACGGGTGACCGGGGACGTGGCGGCAGTCCTTCCGGGCCTCGATTTCACACCCTCTGCCTCGACGGTACTTTTACAACATTGTCGGCCAATTCGACCGCCCCCCCACACCTGGTCTAGATCCCTTCGGTGACCTGGTCTGAATCCAACTTCACGGGCAAAATGTGCACAGTGAGAACATGCGTACATACGAGTCCGTGCAACACCGGGGGGTAAAAGGCGAGCAGCGGAGAAACCGGCGCTGATCCATGTCAGGTGAAAATGTTTGTTGCTTGTCCCTTCGTGGGCGAGCGGACCCTCCCGCGGATCCGGACGAAGCTGCCGTGTCTGGATCTGGGAGTTCAGCCTTCTGCGGGTTTCCTGCTGCAGACGTGCTGCTCTTCCTAACCACGTACAAGCGCTAAAGGGACGTTCGGCAGGAGACGGTTAACGTGGATTTCGGGGGGCTTCGCTCCGAGCCGCCTGCACGGAAGTCAGCGGTCACCTCGCAAGGAAAAGCGTTAACCCTACCGGTTGGGGGGCAGAATGTCTACCGTCTCCTCATGACCTCACTGGCTTTGAGAAGAGGAACTTCTCAAAGATGGAAAACCTCTTGCTTTGCGTTTTTTGATCTGGAGCGAACAGTTTTTACAAAGGGAAGAAGCACCTGAGATCATTTAACTCAACGTGAGCCAAAAAAAATCATTCTATAGCGCCAACAAATTGTTCTGGCCTGTATCGTGCAAAGGTAGGTTGGGACACAACTTTATTAACCCCTGCCGTGACATCAACAAGTGCTACAAATGGAAAGGTTTATGAGATTATGCCTTGATCGTTTTGAGGACCCAGAGACGCGAACAGCACAGGATTAAATGTTTCCTTTTTACTATTAATCAGAAGGTTCGGCCGAAGGTCCCCCTGTAAACAAAGGACGCAAACAAGCCACCTGTTGGTTGGGTTTCTCGCGACGATGCGGGGAGTTTGTTCTCCCGACTCGCTGTGCCAGTTTGAGTCTCTGCAGCAATTAGTTTTCATCTCGCGAGCTCTGCCTGTTCACTCCGTTCATGCAGAGAGGTGGAATGAGATATTTTGCCGGGATGTTTAGTCCCAGAAGTGAGGGGAGGTGTTCGGAGGAAGGGTGAAATCGTGGAATCTGTTGCAGGGAGTGAACAAAGTCAAAGAAAAGACATAGGAAAGTTGATAAGTGTGGGCAAGGAGGTGAGAGTCGGTGTGTCCGAGACCAGGGGCTGAGGTCGAGAAGGTCACCTAACCGGTGGCGGCCGCGGTTCAGGGACAGAAGGATAGTGTTCCAGACTCCTTCTAATGGTGGCTCCAGGATGGAAAGACGTGAGTTCTGAGCTCTTCATCTTGAGGCAGCTAAGGGAAGCGAAGACCTTGGCACACATTCCATCATCTCCAGGAAGCTCAGGAAGAAAAGACACCGATCCAGACCCAGTGCTCACCCAAATCAATGGGGATGGTCACTCCAGGGTACATCACCCCACCCCCTATGGCTGATATCTTTGTCCTCCAAAGAGCCCTTTCATTAACGCCAACTCTTTTTGGCAGATTCCACGTTAAATCAAGTTAAGCCAAACTCGAGAGATCGAGACCAAGGACAGCGGATCAGCATATCTGAGATGATAATCGAATAGAGGCCATTCTCTACTCCCAGTGCCCCTGGGAGCTGTCAGTGCTGATGAATCTGTCGTCCAGTCCAGCCACGCCCCGCTCGACCGCGTCTTCCGTCCACAGAACGATCGTCCAGGAAGCGATCGGCGTCGGGGGATCGGACCTTTCAAGGTGGGAGAAGGTCGATCCGTGGGGGAAAGCGGGCGAGCGAGGCGGACCCATCCGACACCTCCAACGCATCCTTTCCCTTTCCGGCTCTTTCCCCCGGATGGGAAACCGCGGTGCGGCGAGAGCCACGTTTTAACGTCAGCCAGCAAAGCAAAGGACCGAATGAAAGCGGTGACGTCCAATAATTTATGCGTACAAAGCAACTATCCGGTCGACCGCGGTGATTTGTGAAACAAAAATGCAAGTGAGAGTCTATCGCTTTTCACGCCACGTGACATTGAGAAGCTCTTTTTTTCACGCTCCTGCTCGCGGAAACAGCAGCCAGGATGCGTTAAAAAAAAAAATGAAGCTTTTTATTCATTCGCAGCGAGTGCGGGAACGCAGGTGTTGTGTCGAGCACTATTAACCGCACGTGTGAATTACTCCGGCTTAAATGTATTTGCCGTTTTGGCGGAAAAACGGGAAGGTCAAACATATAATGAATTATGTATAAAATACTAAAAGGCAGCGGCATGTGGGAAATAAATACAAATGACTTACTTTACCGGAGACAGGTGAGGGAGAGCTGGGGACGAGGGTGAAGATGCCCCTTTGGGGTTAGAAACTGGACACCGAACTGAAGGGTTTAGGTTCAAAGCCTGAAATTAAATTGCAGCATCTGGGAAAAGCTGTGAGAAGCGGAGCAGCTGCACGAGCTGCGAATTTCGGACGGAGCAAAACTGCACGATGGGAATAATCCAACAGGTCACTCGGGATAAAATTGTTGCTTTGCTGACACGTTTATCCAAGGCAACTTAAAATTATACAATTTTATCCATTTAAGCAGCTGAATATTTTATCGTGCTCGTGGGTATTAGAGCGGCGCTAATCCCAGGAATGACAGCGTTTCTCCACAATGCCGCAGCGTCTGGAAGTGGCGCGTCGGGGAGGCAGGTGTGTGCAGGTCGGTACAGTTTACATGCTGTTACCGGGGTAAAGAACAAGGTCCCCAGAGCCACTGTGAGCGGACAAGGAGACAAGGAAAAAGGGGACGGACAGAAGACGCGAAGAGCTTGAGAAGTTTGCGATGTTTTTTTCAGAAAGGTGTTTAAGGTTGTTGGGGAGCCTGCAGGGAAACGGTGGACGGTGTGCATGGGGTCGAATCTCAGTCGGATGTGGGTGTGACAATCCAGATGCTCGTCTTTATGGAGATTAAAACCCTCCCACATGCACACACACACACACACACACACACTTAGTGTGAGAATAGGGCTATATAAAAAAACAGAATTATTATTTTGCCTCCTGGCTCTTATCTGTAAGGCTGCAAAGGCTGAGTATAAACACCCGTGACTTTCCAACCTGCGCAAACAAGGGATTTTCCAGGCTGTTTCTAAAAGGCCCAACATGAAACACTGAAAACTAAACCCAGAAATTATGTCTTTTTTTAATAATGCTTATTTTTACTGCTTTCTGGCATAACATTTTATCAGTTCTAGTTGTACATAAATGGAGAAAGAGAGAGAACATTACGTCTGTGTTGTTCTGTGTCGTCTTCGGGGTGGAAGATTGTGGAATGTGAAATGGTCGGTGCGAAAAAGGAATTAACCTCTAACATCGTGTATGACGTCTACCCTTAATTTATACGTAAATCTCGTTCCGTTTCCCCTGGGGGGGTAACTCTCCTCCTACCAGAAGACTGGGAGTTCGAGGGTACGGCGCCGTATTTCTGCTCTTTCCTGGGACTGAGCTCTTCTGGATGGAGATGATGTCGAACCTGATGGAGCTGCACCTCCTAAGCTGGACCCCAAGTGCTCCTGTCACCAGTGAGACCACCTTCGTTTTCACCTTCCACATTCGCTTCCGCTCCTGGTGTTTCTCCAGCTTCTCCCCGATGTTTCTATCGCTCAAAATCACCACACCTGTCACCGCCGCTGTTTTCCCCTCCTTATCTCTCACCACCGTATCTGTTTGCTTGGCCAGGACCTGTGCAGATGTGGAAGTTCCACAGGATGTCGGATGTGTTTTTCTCCACCGCGCTCTGCAGAGTGCCCAGGACGTATTCCTTACAGATGTTCCTGTATATGATCCCTGCCGCTTGGCTGTGTTCCGTATCTCATTCAGGACAGTAATCGTCACACTTTCTAGGCTCCTTCTCCCTCGTTTCCAGGTGGTCTGCAGTCTCTGGGTGCAGGATTTAGGTGGAAGGCAGCATGCTTTGTAAGGCTTTGATCTCCTTCCCGTTCGGCTGGCTCTTGTAGCTGGCCAGTATGTCTGTTGTAGGGCAGTTTGCTTTTTTCTTTCTACTACCATCCGGCTGCACTTCTCTGGTCCAAAGAACATCCCCAGTGTTCTCATTATAGATCTTGGTCATGTGGATTAAGGAGTCAATGGCTCTTTCAGTCCTGAGTTTGATGACATCTGTCTGCAGAAGGTGGCTGGCGGTAGCTCCACTCCTGAACCTCTAACCCTAACCTCTCTCAGTGAGGATGCGGCTCGGGGGGGGTCAAGGACACCGTATCTTGGTATATAACACACTTTGTAGTCACCTGAGCAACTTTCTTTGCTTTGGGGTTTAGTCTTTGTCCTTGTTCAGCTCTAGACGTTCAGTTGAATCAACATTATTTAATCTGTCCAGGTCAGGGCCAACTTGGTCTGCAAGGTCATGGATTTTTGGTAAACAGCTCAACCACTGAGTGATGCTTTGAGCCTCTGGTGTTGTTTCCAGTCCCGTTCTGGGAAGTGTTTGTGTACTTTTGTACACACTTGTGTCCAGCTCGGCGCCTATGATGAGGACAGGTTGTTGGATCGCGCTTGTCCCTCACTGGGGTCTTTCACAACCTCCCCTGTGTTAGTCAGTTGTTAACAGTTGGTTCATTCCTACTGCTGGGGGATAAGTAGAGCTGTTAGTTTTTTAGCCAGTAGGTGTGGGTCACATCAGGCCCTGGGGGTCACGTCCCCATCCCTCACTGCTGTCAGACATCTGCCATGGTCGTGGCAACTGGCTCCTGCTCTGGACAACTGCGCTACTTTGCTTTCAGGACTCTTAGCCGTTTCATGAAGCCTCTCGTTGGGCTTCCTGTCGCAGCAGCATTCCGCCAAGTCCAAACTGTCAGATCCTGTCCTTGTGTGACTGCTTCCAGCGGCCCACTTACCGGCGGACCCCACGTTTCATCGCCATCGCTGTCTTTGTTCTTGTCGCTCAGACATGCAGAGAACGGGAGGTGCAGCTTTTCCTCAGCGCTGGTTCTCCTGGACCGCAAATCGAACCCCTCCTTCCCACCGGGGGTCTTACCCCCACATATGGCATCCGTAATATATTATGTACCTTAGCGCTACGTTACGCGATCGAGCTCTTTTCTTCCTCCCCATCGTTGGATTTGCGCACCATCGACCGTTGAATGTGTTTTTTTGCTGTTGTCAAAAGTTTGTGGTGTAGTGAGCAGCACTGCGGCTTCAGCTTGCGGGCTGCTGATGTGGGTTCTAATCCGGCTCAGTCTGCGTCGAGTTTTGCGTGCGGGGTCCCCCCCCCCCCCCCCCCCCCCCCCCCCACCCCACTTTATTTTCACAGCCCGAACCGCATTATGACACGCGGCCAAGNCCCCCCCCCCCCCCCCACGGTCCAAAGACGTGAGATTCAGGTCGATCGGTCACTTCAGGCCACCCAGAGTGAGTGCGTGTCCGACTGCGTGTGGCTTCCCCGTGATGGACTGGCATCCCCTCCAGGGCCCTGCAGCCCGACGGTTCTGGGACAGGCTCTGAACCACCGTGACCCCGAGCGGAATAAAACGGAAGGATAACTGATAGATGGAAAGTCTATTCTGCGTTATGTTTTTCAAACGCCATTTGCGCAAGAAACTGCATTAATGGCACACGCCGTATCACCGCGCAGTTTAATCCTCCACGTTTGCAGGGCTTCTCCTTCCCGCGCACGGCGTCGCCGGATGCTGCCGAGCCGGACCCCGTCAAGCTGACGAGAGGGGGCCCGCTTGCCGCCGTCTGCCGGTGCTGTCAGCTGCCTCGCCGTCGCCCCGAGACAGGTGTGTGTGCGCCGCGGGAGCATCTCCTCCTTAAAACAGGCTGGGGATATGATACACGACACATAATGAAATCTCGTCCGCCGCGCGCCGCCCCTCTCTGACACTTCATTAAAGCCCGGGCCTCCAGGACGTCGGCTCCTCTGCACACGGCCGCGGCCGAGCTCCGCAGCGGCCCGGCCGACGGGACGCATAATTCATATTAATCGCTTATTATTGGTGGCGGCGGTGGGGGGGTGAAGGTAAGAGTCACTTTCTGATAGATGTAAGAAATCGATATCGTTGTTTTTTTTTCCTTTTCCAGGCAGCTCTCCGGAGCTGAAGAGGCTTCCTCTGAACGACGCCGTTCGGGCCGGGTGGACAAGCCGGGGCGGATGCTCGGCGAGTTGTTTATCGTTTCCAAGGGAACGGGAAAAATGAATCTTCCCGTTTAATTGCGCTCCCGCTACCGTCGCAGTTTAAGGCGGGGCTTTTTTCCCTGCCGGTTTGTGAGGAAACGGCGTGAAAAATGGGATGAAAACGCTGCTCGGAGAAAGAGGAGATATGAGTGATACCAGTTTTATTTTGCACCGCATCCATCACGGTCGAAATGATGCAAAACATTACTCAACCAGTAATGCCGAAGTTGTTTTTTTTTTTCCTCTCGCTGCCTCCCTGAGCAGTTGCATATATCCCGAGATGACAGGTAAGTGGGTGATGCCACAGATGAAAACAGATGATTGAACAATCCGAAACAGACAACAAAATGATAAGGCATTAGAGGGATGTCGGCGTTCAAAATGGAAAGAGACAAAACATTGCAAGCAGGAGGACGACATGGTAATATTCAAGGGCGGCAACACTGAATAAAGACAAAATCCTATCTAAATGTATGGTGACACGCGGCGTGTGTGTGTGTGTGTGTGTGTGTGAAGAGGGTACACTTATGACCCACTAGGCCCTGAAGTGTGGAAGGAGAAGAGCGCCGCTCTAATCTTCCTCACATCCACGTGTGTCGTGGCCACGCAGATGCGCCCCCCCACGCCATCAGCTCCCCACTCGGAGTCCTCCGACGCAGTCCGAGCCGAGTCGGCGTCTCGAGGTGCGGAGCGGCAGCGGACGACGAGGGTGCGGGAAGAGGAGGCGCCGGGGAGCGGCGTCACCCTCCACCCCCGGGCCACAGGAGAGCCCGGAGGCTGCCGGATCACCACCGTGTTACGTGTTCTAAGCTGCGCGTTAAACGCGGGAGCCGGTGTCGCCTTAAACAAGGGATTAGCCAGCTGCCGGCAGCCTGGGCTCTGATGGGATTATTTACATAGGACTGACTGCAGTGGCCAGGTGTCATTAGAAGTACAAATCCCCTAATAAATTTTTTCCAGTTGGGAGGGGACCGAACAGGTCCGGCGGCGGGGGACAAGGTCAGCGTCACCTCGGGATTCGCCACGTTAATCTGCAGGTATCGGCAAGCAGGGAAAAATAAAACTTACCGACTTACTTGGTGAAGGGAACCCTTTGCTGACTCCTGGGAGGCCCTGCGGCTGCACGTCAGAGATTTTACTCCGTCTGTTTACGCCGCCCCCTCGGAAAGGACTGGATGTACTTTGTCTCGCTCCGGACCCCCCAACCTGCACAGTTTTTGGCAACAAATGAAAGGTGTGTCATCCATTGATCAGTCACTGTCTTAGCTGACAGCTTTGGCCCTGGATTTGGATCCCACTGTGAGTCAGAGGTAAACGTCCGGCTGGACAAATGTGTCGTTCCGCACGTTTTTCTCGGTGTGTAAGACAAAGTCAGCTGCCGCACCAATAAACCGCAGCGTCGGGGGTCCGGTTTGCCCGTGTAGCTCCCCGGCGTTCCTCCTCGTTCGTTTCCCCCGGTTCACAGCACATTACTTACCGTCCTTTTACCAGCTGTTTAACCCGCGGGAGCGGTGCCGGGCCGTCGGGCGTTTCCGGAGCATGCTGGGAAAGCGTGCTGCGAACGCGAAGTCGAGCCGTGCGGCCGGCGCTCCCGATGCTCGCGCTCGCCTCTTCCGTCCCATCCGTCCCCGGACAAAGAGCCGCTTTACCTTCCCGCTTCCGACAAGCGGCCCATCTTTGCGAGGCGCCGGAAAACCTGACATCTTGGCAGTTACTCGAAAAAGTGAGGCGACAGATAGACAAAGTCACATTTCAGCGTCGGTTATGTCCCCCGTGCTGCGAGCCGCTGTTTAATTGGACCTTTGGCAGGGGTGTCGAACGGGGGCCCGTCTGAATAGGCCGCCATTTTTTCCACATTTACACAAAAATATTTGAAAGTATTTTAATATTTGTCTTGGTTCTTACGTTTGATCTCGATCTGTTATTTTGTTAGGATCGGAAGGCTGGTACGTCGCCGTGCGTTTGCTGTTCTTGCTACAGACGCGTTGATGTACGTTTATAAACGTCCTGTAGCTGAATTAAAGTAGGATTTCAAGATGACATCAGTCATTGAAGGTGTAAGCCTGTGTGGGGGGGTCGGGTATTTGTCGGGTATTTGATTTCACATTTACCTGTTCAACGGATAGGTCATAGGGCAAGGGGGTTGCCAACGGGGACGGGTAGCTGGGATGTGGCTCGGCCTTGTGGAGAGCGGAGAATAAACACCCTGCTGTTGTGCATTTGGGGTTTAGGGCCAGTGATCTGTTGTTCTACCCTGTAATCCCTTCTGGAAATAGAGCATCGCGTCTGCCAATCTGCACTCCCGGAGAGACCCGGGGTGTCAGAACCGCCGATGAGACGACACAGTCGATAAACCCGGAGCTCGGCTTTACCGCGGGTCATCCGTGGCGCGGAGCGGATGATCAAAACTGGAATCATAAGTGTAAACGGTGGTGGGGGGGGGATGTGAAAAAAACATGCATCATATGTTTCGTACAGACTGTTGACCCGTGACATATATCATAAATAACATTTATTATGTACAGCAGTGTTTGACCGTAAGTGTGTAGGCTGGTTCCCACTCGGTTCGTTCAACTTCTCTTTCTGGACTCACTGAAAGGTCGTGCGAATTTAAAAAGCGAGGCATGTAAATGAGTGACAGTTCGCCGGCATGAGCCCCGGAGCGGATAAACCCCACTCATCTCTCCGCAGGCATCATCCCCTGAGGCCGACAGCCCAGCGTGCCGGTTTTGTTGGCTCGACAGCTTTTAAGCAAGCTTGTACCTTCGGCGTTGACACTAAGTGCTCTTAGTTTGCCGGGAGAGGAATTAGGGTTTATTACGCTCAGGGTGACGAAGCGCCGAGGAGGAGATGAAGAGAAAGGCGGCACCCTTCCCCGGCACGGCGTGGTCACAACACCGTCCCGTCTCCGCTGGGTCTTCTCTCAGCCCGGGGGGTCCGGCCCCTCGCTTCACGTAAACCTGCCCACAAGGACGTCTGTAATTTTACGTACGGTGGACGCTATAAATGCTGCAATTTCTACTGACTCACGTGATGACACAAGTATAAATAGGCACCCAAATCACATAAATAACATGCAGTAAAAAAAAAATCCATCTGTCGCTTATCAGATGTATCCTGGTTGGGGTCGCAGTGCTGCAGAGTCTGTCCTGGAACCACAGAGCACGGGGCTGGACAGGAGGTCAGGCCATTTCAAGGTGGCCACACTGAGAACAAGATTCTGAAACACACGTGTTTGGACTGTAGGAGGAAACCAGAGCGGACGCGGGGAGAACACGCAGACTGCGGCACGTTCACCCTGACACCCCACTTCAATAACAGTGTGTCCGTGTTGACATTTACGGTTCTGTATTTTACACGTTCGACCCTCGGGCCAGTTCACGGTGGCCGACTTTAGCGCATCTCTGCGGCGGCGGCGGCGGCGGCGGCGGGGCGAATCGTCGCGAGAGGAAGGCGTGAGGTGACAGTGCTGCTCGCCGTCTTTCATCGCGGCGGCATTACGAACAGGACCCAGTCCCCGCAGGCCGCTTTCCTCGGCCGCACGTCCCGCTTTTTCCACCCGGTCCCTCGGGGGGAAAATCGGCGACGGACACGGGGAGCCTCGCAGACAACTGAGATCGACGACAAATGACAACTTTTGAAACAACCGGCGTTCTCCGCCTGTAGGAAATGAGTCCGCTTTCCACCTTCACGACGGCAGCAGTGCGGTTAGGAGGAAACAGCTTTGACCGCCCTCCCCTCGGCCAACGCCGAGCTCCACCGGCGACCAAACGCGGATATCGACGCCGATCGGCAGCAAAGCCACATAAACTTCCTCCCTCCCACTCGGCCTGGCAAACGGCGCCCCGGCAAACCAGCGTTCATCTGGAAAGGCTCCCCTAACTCATTAACTTCCTCCGCTTCCGTAGGCCGGTTCCCAGCCACACCCCTGACCCTTGGACGCTGGCCCGGGACGGACCGCCGAGCGCGAACCCTGCGTTCGCCGTCGCTGCCGAGCCCCGAGGAGAAGCGTTAGGCGCAGTTAAGCATCGATAATTCGCATTCGTCCCGACGCGGAGAAACGGAATAAGATTCCGGCGGGCGCTTTCGAAAGGCCTCCCCTCGCGTTCGCCACGCGCCTGATGGATGTTATCGCCGCCGCCGCCGCAATTTAGAACGGCGAGGAACATCAGACAGACGTCTTCTGCTTGAGATGCTGTCCTCATATTGCCCGCTTTAATTTTTCAGGAGACTGATCGCTCTTATTTGCCGATTATAATAATGACCAATTAATTAACACAAAAATCAGCCTCGGTCTTAATAATTAAAAGTCAAGGATAAATAATGTTCTGTAATTGATGAGGACAGTAAATAATTTATTGCCTATTTTACGAATCAATTTTCTTTTCGGTGCCATTTGTTTGGTTATCACTGTCATCCGGGGGCCTTTTTTTTTTTTACCTTTCATCCCAGGCGTTAGGTTTTTTTTCCCCGTCTGATCGGCGACCGGTTTCGGGGAAAACGGGGTCGCGCCGAGCTCAAGGTTTTCCGACCGGCCGGTGGCCGCCAAAACCGAGGCTGCGTCAGCCTTCGCCTGCCAGCGCTGCTCACTTTGAGTTATGCACCAAACATTATTACATTTCCATTTGGCCTTCGGAAGACAAACATTTTCGTGGCACGAACAGGCCTTTGTTTATCGCCGCTTCTCGCCAGCAACCACTCGATAGCCAAATTACCCTTAGAGGAACGCTTCCATCAGTCACAGCGCCGCCGCGCACCGATGCGAATGGTTCGTTTGACTGAGAATGAAGGGGGACAATGAATTAATCCACAAAAGCTGGAGAGCAAATTAGAACACGGATGACGGCGGAGCGGTCGCGGGTGGAGCGACGCGCGCTTCTGCCGCTTTCTTGAAAACGCCCCGTGCCGGATGTGCTTATTCGGGGATGAAATGTCCGAGGCGGAAGAAGCCTTTGAATCAAACACAGCTGTCCACCTTTTCGATTCGCTGCAGCCAGCAGCGCCGCCGCAACGCCGGGCAGGGGGACGTCTAACAGCCGCCGCGTCCGGAAAGATGGATTTATTATTCTCGCGTGGTTTTTAACAGGTAATTACACGTCAGCGGCGGGGCGTGAATGCAATCCATGCACTTGAAAGGAAAAGTGACCCGTCGCGGCACTCTGAGCCGGGCTGTTGTTTCTACGCCTCATTTCCTTCTCACTGGAGGACCGGGACCGGCTGGGGATACGGTTCGGGCCCTTCGGGGTGTGAGGCGCGACTGCAGCGCCTCCTCTTGTCTCTATTTGAACTTGAGCGTTTGGACAGGAACTCGGACGTCGCGTCCAACCTTCTTGTGGCGCGTTTGCAGTCGGCCACGTCTGAAACTCGCCTGTGTCGAAAACGGCAGCCTGTCAGTTCGAGGGACGCAGCGCTCGCTGTTCTCAGGTTCGGTCGGACCTAAAAGGAAAAGTCACGACAGTAAGAACGTGAACAAAGACAGACACCCACAAACGGCTTCGGTGCTTCGACAGGCTCTGCTCTGGGTCAACAGGGCTCCCTTAGTGATCTAAACCCCAACTTGGAGTAACAGCTTCACCTACATGAACGCAGAGAGTAAATATGATGGTTTTGCTTTGTTTTGCTTTGTTTGTTTTCACTTCTTTCCTCATCTTACATCGGCGAACACCGCTGCTGCTGCTATGGCAACGTAACTTTTTTAAACCTGCCTGCCCTCATATATCTTCTGGAAAGTACAAACGGGGCTTCGTTCCTCTGTTCACGTGCGTTGTGTTTGCATTCGTGCCGCGACGACTGTGGAATAACAAGCTGGGTGAGGAGTCAGCGAAGAAGCGACGATTGGGGCCCGACGCGAGCGCTCGCTTTGTTAGCTCCGCGGCGGCTGCAGTCAGGCGCAGTTGTTTATGGGTTCACGCACCTCCTGTCGAAACTCATCCCCCGCTCACCTCATTAGGTCAGTTTATCAGCCGAGAAGAATCGGTGAAAACCGTCCTCCCGATTTACTGCCGCGTGCGCCTTTGTTCCCAAAACACTGCGCTTTCCGGACCGTTTTCGGATCGCGTTCTTATTTTTATAAATCTGCCCTTTTTTCGGCCTGTTCCCGTTGTGGCACAACTACAGCCCCGCTGCAATAAAGGAGCGGCATTTGCTTTTGTTGCGGAAACGAGGCATTGCGACGGCCGAAGAAGTCATTAGACAAATGTTTTCGGCGAACTAAAAACCTCATTTTAAAAGTTGAAAACAATTTTCCAGCCAACACCCGGTCAGGTGATACTATATAGCCGTCATTTTTATTTGTTCTCACTTTAATCCACTGCGTCGCGTATTTCCGCGGTGGTTTTATTTCTCCTTCTCGTGAACGGCACCGAGATTCTACACACAGCCGTCTTTGTCGTCACGGTCAAACGTCGAGTGCAACCGGCCGCAGTAGACAATGTGAGGATAGCGAGGCAAGGGTAAAATGAAGAAGAGGCGTCTGGCAGAGTAGTGCGTGGGCATCTCTGTCTGAAAAGATGGGCACCTTCGCCAAGGCTTTGCCCCGGGGTACGGAGACGCTTCGCAACTCCATCCATTGTGAGGAAGCGCACTTTTTCGTTGGACTGGAAAATGGACGGTCCTGCCCAGGATGCAGAGGCCAAGCGCCTGGGCCGCAGAAGCCGAGGCCAAGTCTTCGCCGAGAATGAGCTGCTCCGCCTAAAATGGGGCCCGACCTGGATCAAAGCGCTGCGACTGACAGCTCGACATATGCCGAATAAATTTTTAAATGAGCAGCTGACCCCTTGCGAGGCAGGGGACGAAGGCTGGCGGCTGCCGCCGCCGCGTCCTCGATAGCATGGGCACGGAGGGCGAGGCAGAGGTTATTTTCGAAAAGCCGCCTCTCCCAAAATCGGAAAGAGCAAACGCCTCGGAGGCGGCGAAGACAAATCCTCGGCTGTTCAAAGGCTCGTGGGAAATAACATAGAAGGCCATCATTAAAGCTGGGAAAAGAGTTGGGGCAGGGGATGGCGATGAAGCGAGAGGGATGATCAAACAGAGATGAAAGGTAAGGTGTGTGGTACAGAACTCTGATTCACTCCTGCGAGGACTGCAGATTAGTTGCTTTTAGCGGAAATTTATATACACACGTTCCTTCATACCCACGTTTGAGTTTGAGAGGGAAAACGCACTTTGTCTGGAACGGACGCCTGCGGATTACACCGAACACGTGTATTTTGTTGCACGAATACACCACATGAGTGCAAGTGTTAATTTGCGAAGGAGAACAGTGTGACGTTGAACGAAACCCATTTCTTGTTCCCCAGGCTGAACCCGGAACGGAAATCTGTCGAGATGCCGAGTTTTTATGTGTTTTTCCAGTTGTTTTTGGGGGGTCAATTAGGTAGCTGAACACTCTTCCCCGCATTAGAGTCGCCAACCAGCACCGAGTCTTAAGGCTGCACAAGTGGACGCCAATTATAATAATTCGCATGGCTGATTTTTTCAATAACGCTCGTTCTTTATACTTGAGCGGAGGAGCCGCTCGCCGCAATGTGGAGAGCTTCTTAGGTGTTACGGCGTAACGGGCAGTAAGTGCCGTAATTGCAAAAAAAAAAAAAAAAGGAGGAAGAAAAACATGCAGAAAAATGATCCTCGGAAAGTGTATTTATCATCATCATTAGCTGCTTTTACCTTGAGCCACTTGAGCTGCACACATTACCGGGATGCGAAACAGGTAATTAATGTTAATTATCTGTGAGCTCCCAAACGTCTGCCGCGGCGCTCCGAGCTTCTCGCTGGCTCCGTGCGTTCGGCCACAAGGGCGCTCGTGGAGCGCGAGCATCGTCTCGTTTGACTCTTTGAGACGTTTCGGGGTCACGTCGCTCGACGCGGTCGGCCGTCTTCTCGGCCGGCGGGGTCCGGCAGCGGACGGAAGCGAACAGCTGCTTGGCAGAGAAGGGGCAGCTGAGCTCCCTGTGTGTCTCTTTGTTACTGGGCTGAAAGCGGGGCGGCCGTGTTGGCACACAGGTTCCGGACCTCGTTCGGTAACCGACCCGCCGCAGGTCCGAGTCCTGGGCTGAAGGCGCTCCCGGCGCGCACTTAAAGGAGGAGCGCGGCGGCACGAATGGCGAACGCGGGCGATGGGTCAGCCGCGACGGCTTCGCCTACCGAGGCAGTCGGTAATCAGAGTAACAAAGTCGGAAATGCGCGGTAAATGTCCGTCCGCTTTTGTGCGCAGCTGGTTGCCGGCTGCACCGGCTCTGGGCTCAAGCTGAGCTGCCAGGAAGAGAAGACAGCCACCCTGACCCACGCCGCTCTATCGGCTCTGTGATTGTGCTACTCCAGCTGATACCAAAATCGCTCACTTGCAGCCCCATCGTCTCCTGGCAGGAGGGAAAGCAGCAGCCTCGGCGGAGAGCAGAGGAGGTCTGGCAGGCCGACAGATGGGTTTGCCGCGTAGCTCCCTCTCTCTCCCCCTCCCTGTCTGCTGCCTGTGCCGGGATGGAGAGAGTCGGGAGGGGATAAACTGTGTCGGTGAATCGGCCCAAATTGCTCATTCGGTTTGAACGCTCAGACGCTGCTTCGTGACGCGAACGCTGTCACTGCAATTAGAGGGGAGTCGTCGGGATGATGCTATTCCCCCCGTCTCCCAGCGACAGATGCCGCGACGTCGGCTTTACTAAACACCGGGAGGGGAAAACAAACAGCAAATGAAGGTCTGGGGCGGGCGGGCGGGTGGGTGGAGGATGGAGAACAAGCAGGTTCTTGTGAGGAGTCGGAAGCAGAAGTTGACCGTGATTTAGAGGAGGTTTTACCAGCTGTTGTAACTTGCAGAGCTGCAGCAAGTTTTGAGCCCAACCAAAAGTGCAGCCCACCTGAAAGTCACCCTGCCAAGTTCCTGCCAAGCGAGCATCTTCCACACGACTGTTAGTGTTTATACAAATTGATATGAAAGTCACCAACTCCTATTGATCCCAAAAATAACTTAATTAAGGCTTATTCATTATCAAGCAAAAGCTGATTTATAGGTCGGCGCGCGTGTGGACTGCGGCCAGGCCGTTTGCGGTGGGTCGGAAGTCTGGAGGTAATCAAAACAAATTGATCAACTCGAGACTTTCAAACACCGGTTGGCAGAAACAAAGTTGAGATGTAATGTTTGTTCGAAGCTCAGGCGTGGGGGAAACCTGTCCTTATGGCGACAGCGTGGCCAACTCCAGCTTTTGTAGCTGCTTCGTGGCCTCCCCTACCGTGCCTCTGTTTCGCGACCTCGAGTCCTCGCCAGGGGGCGTCGGCATCAGTGACCAGAACTCCTGAAACCACAGTGTCTGGTTCTGAGTGTGATTTCTTGTGTTGCGCTCCTGTTTTCCAGGGGATGGGGGTTTCCACGTGACGATCTATCCAAATTTGCTGGGCGTGGAGGGAGGAGCACATCATTCAGCAGCGGATTCATGTTGGTCTTAGGAGGGACGTGGGCTGGGGCCGGACGTGATTGACTGCAACGCAGCAGGACGCCGCTCTCGTGATTTACGGATGAGTGAATCTAGAGAAACAGGCAGAGATGGTTGGAACATGGCATTAAGCGCATAAAATTCTCATGTTATTCTACGAGATCAGCAGTACTCCATGAAATCTGCTCTGTTTTGTGTGTGTGTGTGTGTGTGTGTGTGTGTGTTTTCTGTCAGCGCCTCACAGTGTTTGCTGGCATTTTTGAGCGTGGTGTTCTGCAAATAAACACTTTGTGAGTACAGCACTTCCTTTGGGAAGGAAGCTCTATGTTGTAGCTCTATGTTTGCTGGGCAAAACTTTGCCCATTTGATCTAAATCTGGCTGGGTTTTTCCATCCCACTTCGGGCCTGGGAAAGCAGACTCGAGACACGATGCTTTTCTTCGCTTCCTTCCTTTTGATGTGCTGATAGGCAAACAGTGCTTTCTAGGCTTCTTAGCTGATGGGTGAGGTGGCCCCGCTCCTCACTGGCTACAGAGAGGTATGGGCCAAAGGAGCTTCCTATGGACACAATAGAGGTCATTCATTTATCCCGAGTCACCTTTCCACACCTGTTTTTGCTCAGCTCCCTGGTTTGACCCACCTCTGCTGAAGGTCAGCTGGGTCGGTTTGACGCAGGAAGCTGAATGAGGACCACAGGATGTTTCATGGTTTGGCACTGTTGCAACATACGGTACAAACATTGGTTGATGATTAATTCAATTTGCCAAGATGATGATAACTAGCTTGGTGGTGGTGGTGGGGGGGGTGTAATGCTGTGTTCAGGTCTCCTCATGTGGGGTTCCCTTTTGAGGTTTCTCTTGAATAAAGGCTTGCTACAGGCCTGTGCCTACACCCCTCCAGAAAGACAACCGAGGGATTAGGATGAGGACAGTCCCATGCCAAAGCTGTGTGCTCAAGAGGGTGAGGAGTAATGGGAGTAACAGGGAGCTTGGTGCTCTCCTTCATCCTCCTTGAGAGCTGAACCTCACCGTCTTCTTTCCTTCATCTGCGCTTTGTCCTCAAAGCAGCATCCCACCTGATAGTACTTTCTGACCGGAGCAAATGTCACCGCTTTGTCTCTGAGCCAAACCAGCAGAAGGTCACGCGTGCAAAGTCTGTTATCTTCATAGTCAGGAGTCTGTGAGGTTCGTGCCTTTGTTGCATTGACTGGTGAGAAGCTAAGGTTGTGACCCGGTGGGGGGTGTCGGTGTCACGTTTGCGACTTGCTCCTGTTTGCCGTCGATTTCGGCAACATGCCAAAAAGTAACCTTCTCGCTCCTGAACTGTGAGCTGGATGATGTACCAAGAAGAACCCTGAAGCTTTTTGGGCAAAATGTCTGAGAGAGCCTTTCCTAGTCATACTTCTCGGGTGGCTTCTTTCTCCAAAATGCTCTGATTCACAGCCATCGACCTACTGATCAGCAGTCCAGCTCCCTAATGGTTTCGGTCCCAGCTGGACTTCATGTATGATAAGCAGGCTCTTGTGCGCACGCATTTCCCCGACCCCAGTCTCATTTTCATATTCTTTCATACCCAGTCATCTGTACAAAATGGGAACACAATCTTTTTGAGAATGTCTGCCGAGCAAATATAATAATCATTATAATTCACGACAGGTAGTGGCCAGTGACAGAGGGGTTTTGTCACTCCCTGACACCAGTCGTCTCCTGCGACTCATCAGGCCACACGGAGACGAGCCTCCCGACGGGGTGCCGAGCGTGACCTTCCTCTCCGTAATGGGCGCGCTGTCCTCTGCCCGAGATGCCACGCGCCGTGAGCATGCTGGCGCAGCGGGGTGGGTCGTTGGCGACGGTCCGCCGAGCTGGTCTTCTCTGCCGGCGCTCGGCTAATGACTGCAGAAGCCCATTTGCGGTGGCGACGAACCAATTAGCTGCTGATAAAGTCTGTCAAAGTGTCACAGGACGCGAGCATTTGTAAAACTGTTTTGAAAGCATCGAGCCACATTAGCATCATTTAAATGCAACGGAGAGCAGTGGGGTTGGGTGCCGGTAACCGTTCACTTCAGGCTCCAGCGGTTATCTGGTGAAACGGCTGACCTTGGGAAGCGGCAAAACAAGCTGTACGCGTTTGCGGGCGGCATTTGCCCAAATGCCGTCCAAGCCGGACGGTCCAGGTGATGAGCGAGTCCAACGCGCCCATTGCCGCCCAAATTGGCCTTTTAAATGCCACTAATCATCGCGGTGCTGCTTCTGCCTGACAGGGCCGTGCAGGGGCGCCCGGAGGAACCACCGATGCTGCCGTTGCAGAATTCATCCTTTGTCGCTACCTTTTTCATTCATATTTACAGACTCTCCTTCAAATGGGTTGTTTGTAAGGTTCAGGGGCAGGAGCTGGAATCTCCGCCAAAGGAATCAAAATGGTCATTTGTGGCCTGTTGTGGGGCGGAGAAACGCACAGAACAGCAGGATTCACCCAAAAATGGACTTCAGGGGCAGAATAATCCAAACTATAAACACAATCCGGCAGTGATTCACCCAGCCGAAAAGCTCCCGGTTCTCAGGCCAGCTGCCTTAAACAATGCGGTTCATTTACCTCAAAATAGCCTCAGATGGTCCTCTGGGCAGAAGGAAGCTGAAGTGAACTCTGCCCCTGCCAGTGTGGTACCACCAGTTCCCAGCAGACCGAGCAGGGCTGGTGCCACTCAGCTCTTAGGCCATGGGTGTGAGTGTGTGTGAGTGTGTGTGTGTGTGTGTGTGTGAGTGTGTGTTTCTTCTTGTTTTCTATAGACTAGGAGGGGAACACCCTGGACAGGGGATAAGTCCTTTGCAGAGTGAAAACACACGCACGCACGCACACACACACACACACACACACACACACACACACACACACACACACACACACTTTGGGCAATTTAGAGCTCCCAATTGAGCTGAAACACACATCTATGGAGTGTGGGAGGAAACCAAAGCATCCAGGGGGGACACGGGAAGCCCACACAGACTCATGCGTATGCAGCCCAGATGCTGCCCCCTGCGTCACTGTTACAAGCCCAGCCTCGGGTTGGGACCTTGGTTATACGTCTTTTTGTATTTTAGTATTATTATAAAAAAATTAAAAAATTCTTATAAAAAAGAAACCCCTGTCCTTTTAGCACTACACAAACCGCCCTAAAAATGAAGGTACACCGTTCTTCCCAGGCTCCGGGCCCACGGCGAAAACCAGGAGTCAAAGTTCTCACCTGTTTCCAGCGGCCGGTTCGAAACAGGTTCGAAAGACTGTTTTACGTCACTCAGAGATCCAGCGCCAGTCGCAGTGATGGCCACTGAGTACAACAACACCAGAGATGAAGAGCTGAGCTACCAGGAGATGCACCACACACCTCCTTGCAGGCGGCTCTGTGAGTCGCTCTGGGCCACACGTTCACCTGAACGGACGAGCAGAGAGAAAGTCGGAAAACGACGGCAGCGCGACTTTCTCGGCCGTCTTCATTACGTAACGGGCTAATAATGATCAATTAGGCTTATTAGTGCGGCGCCGAGCGAATCCCCCGGGATTGTTTCGGGAGCTCAGAGGCACAATGGCGAGCTGCGGCTGCGCCTGCGGGGACAATAAAACGGCTTAATAAGCGCTGATTAAACCCGCACACAATGCGGGAAACATCCATATCTGAGCTGTGTGAGCTTCCTATTTGAAGGCTCGCAGTCGCCAAACACAAACGTCTTATTTACGCTGTGTTGATCCCTGGCTGCGCTCGCCTCCGACACGGCTGCGCGTTTGCGGCTACGCGATTAGGGAGGAGGAAACAAGGGCTTCGGGACGCAAATTTTCCATTTAATTTCACCCCTGCTTTCCCGCAGTGCCGCGAACCCGCCTCCTGGACGCGAATGTCAAAGCGCAGGCGCCCGGCCTGCGCGACTGCGCCGGTCCGGTTTGCCGCCACCGACTAGTTTACGGATATCCGTTCCCGGACAGGGCGGTGGGCATTCTGAAGGTGAGTGTGAAGCTCAATCCATCTCCGCACGGCAGCTTGATAAAGCATTACCTTTCCACACCCGAGCCATCCTCTAAAAAATAATACCCAGATAAATGAGGCAATAATTTCCTCAGGCAACATCACTCAGGGAGCGATAATAGGTGGGTATATCACTTCCCGCCATATGGCCGCAGCAGAGGAGCGGCGGCCAATCGGAGAGCTCCGATTAGCCACGGAGAGCTACAGCGGTGATTGAATAGCTGCAAAGCGTCTCCGGCGCTGGGGAGAGCTCTGTGGCCGCACCGATAGTCATCTCGCCCTAAGATTGGAGGCAACGGCAGGCCGCCTCATGCGGAGCCGCTCGCCGTAGACGCGCCGCCTTTCTTGCCGCTGCACTTTTGTCCCTGTGAGGGCCACCGTAGCCACGCCGGCTCCCGTCACCGTGCTGCTTCCTCAGACGCTCGGCCATGCAGGTCCTCACCCCGGGACCCGGGGCGTCAGGCTGGCGTGCAAATGGTCAAAGGCCGAACGCCAGAGCATCATAAAATGAAGACGTAGGATATAAGAGATGCACCCTCGCGTGCGTGTGTGCACTGTATACCACCATCAGCAGTACTTCCAACAGTACCGTTTGCCAATAGTGCTCTTACTGTGGCCCCCAGGTAATTTACCATACATGTTTTTTTTTTAACATTGTGATTTCTTGAGTTCTGTATTTGATATTGTTAAATGAGCAACTGATCTATTTTGCGTTTTACGGCGCTGATCCGCCAAACCCGCCGATTCTCAGGAAGACGTCGGGGAAACTGCTGTACGACTGTATAAATATACCTAAAAGTGGGTTGGTGTCTGCAGGTCTGTACGGACGACTCTGTGCGAGTCGCCACGTCCTGCAGGATCTCGTACGTCGCGTTGCAGCCACATCCATTTTGCCACAGAGACGCGCAGAAGGGACGATATAGATATATGTGCTGTCAGACTGATGTTAATGCGAGTTATTTTAACATAGTTCCTTTAGTTGAAATATAGAGCCGTTGCATTTTAATTGAAGGCTCCTTGAGAAGAATTTCCGTCTCTGCAGAGATATCAAAACTACAGGTGTAACTGCAGCTCCGTCTCAAGGTCCCTGTGGGGAGAACATTGACAGTCAGGAGGCATGAAAAATGCGCTCTCCTCCGATTCCTATTTCTCAAAAATGTTCCCCGGCTCTGCTTGAGAAATTAACCATCAAACCCACCAAACTGGTGGCCCCCCTACCCCAACCAATCCCCTATTCCTCAGCCCCGTCGCTGAGAAGGGTTTAAAAAAATCACAAGGCGCAGCTTTACGTCGCAATATTTCGTCAGAGGCCAATTTATAATTACAATTATTATTTTTTCATGTCAAAGAAGTCAAACCAAAAGGAATATGAAGAAAAATCTATTAGAAATAAATCAAAAAAGATAGCTTACAGCGAATCCTTGTGTCTGTGGCTCGGTTAAAAAAGCCTTGAAAATGAATGAAGTAACCCTAATCCTGTTGAATGAATTATACAGGATGGCAATAAGTGAGCCAGTGTAGAGATATTCTCCTAAGCAATTTCCATTTGTCTTTTGTATTTCCCAAGGATAGAATTTATTGTGAAATGTTCTCATCTCTTCCTGTCTTATTACAAGCTCCTGCCGCCCGGAGAGACTAAAAATCAATAGACTGATGTGGATATTTTGTTGGATGCTGCTCTGGGTCTTATCTGTGGGTTTCGTCATGATCATTTCGCAGAGCGAAGTACGGTGGAGGTTAAAGATGGGGGGGCGGCGTCATACCAGACCCTCCCGGTGCTGCGTAACGCCCCCCAGGAGCCTGTGCTTTCAGGGTACGAGGAATAGTGGATTAAATCCCGACCAATTAGCCATTTCCAAAGACGGGTTCCGTTTATGCACATCGTTCCTGACCGCAGAGAGACAGGCTCTGTGGCGACGATCGCAGATGTTTCTTTCAGTGTTTACTGCTGAAGGGACTTGAGTGGCAGGTATTTTCACTCATTTTTCGTCCCGCTGGCGGAAGTTTGCCAGCGGCCGGGTGGAGACGCGTCCTCCTGTCTCTTCCCAGCGCTCCCCTTCTCCGCCACCGCCACGTGGCCGGGGCATCTCCACAAAACACCGCCGGGTTCGTCGATCGGGCGCCAGGGTCGACTGACCGATCTCGGCACACGCAAAAAAAAAAATAAAAATAATAAAAATAAAAGCCAAATTCATAAACAGTGTTTACGGAGGAGGCCTCCAAGCCCACTGGTGTAAGTTTTGAAAGGAAAACTAATTATAACGGTCGATTCATCCAAACGTAATGTGCTCTCTCATGCTCGCATACGTTTGTGTAAACAAGTAAATTACAGCTCTGACAGAAGTTCACCCAAGTCTGACTGAAACAGGCGAGCCGCCTCCCTGCCTGCTCGGATTAATAGCATTATCTCTCGCCGGCCTTGGTCGACTTGCGGGCTTTATTAAAAAACACAAGAATCCATTCTGGTTTGCTCCGAGGAGCCGGAATAATAATTTAGACGTTCTGGGAAAAAAAAGGGGGGCTCTGATTTCATGCTTCCACCTATCGATATATTTATGATGAGCCAGCGTGTTAAATTTCAACCAGTAAATCTGTGCCAGACTTGTGGTCTTTATTTTCTGCGAAAAATGAATGTGTTAAAATCCTCCAAAACGGTGCTGCCAGTCACATCGGGAACCTTTTTGCGAATCGCCGCTCGGCGTCACACTCCTCAAGCGTGCGGTTGGTTATATTTTTTTAATTTATTTCCCGGTCTGTTTCGCGGGATTGTCTACAATTTATTATTATTTTTTTCACAGTTCTGTTTAATTAGCTCAAGTTGGATGAGGAAAGGCGTCCGTTCGGCTCCCCGAGCACCGGTTCGGCTATTAGGGACGGCGAGCCGAACAGATGCAAACTACTTTGGTGGCGACGCTGCGCTATGTGGGCCTATTTTTCAGCTGCCACTTTCTGTTTTCCATTTCAAAGTACACATGTATCCTTTGTTGTCCTTAAGGAGAGTTTCTTTTTTTGCATTTAGTTGCTTTTGAAAAGAAAATATTACTTTGCTTTGGGAGCCAGGGCGGGGTGGAATGAATGGAAATGGAATGAAAATGTTTCCCCGGTGCGTTAAACTGTGTTGTTGCTTCCAGACACGGAAAGAGGTCCAATTAGCTGTGAAAATGCGCTTGTTCTGCTCGGAACCTCGGGCTTATCGGATCAATCTCCTCCGCCTCGCTCACCGATTTCCCGCTCCCGGTTCCGACAGACCGTTAGGCCGCTAGGCTGAACTCCGCAGCCGCTGCTCAGGAGGACTGAGAGGCCCTCGGAATTCCAGGCTGGATTTGCTGAGCTCCTCTGATCGCACAAATTATGTTGGTCCTAACAGGGAGGGATGACAAAGGGGCTTATGGGTTAAAAAAAAGAAGGCTCATAGAAAGAACCTGCAAGGTCCGCCAAAGAAGACTCTTACGCCGCGGAAAGAACACGGCCTATGCTGAATCGACCGACTTCCACCGGGGGGTAGCGGTCAAACGCCTCGTAGCTGGGAGGGCCTGGGTGGGAACGTCTAAGGCAAGAGTAAATAAGTGTGAGCAGCTTAGCACACAAACCTCACGTTGCAAGGCTTCCCTGATCGACAAGCGTTAATCGTAACTAATTTTCAAACACACGGATGTTTTAAGCGAAAGAAAACAATATCGCCGTGAGGTCATACCGCGTGCGTCCAGACCGACTTGAGGTCCTGTCTATTTATTAGTGTCCGTGACCGGGACGGTTAATGTCTGAAGGCCGGCGTGTGTTGCGTGCCCGAGCGTCACGGTCTCCGGGAAGGCGGAGCGCGTAATTAGACTCGTTAAAAAACCAAACTAGCAAAATAATTTGGTCCTATTTTGCCCCCGAGTTCATTGCGAGGTCTTTATCGCCCGAAACATCCCTCCGATTCTTAATTGAGTTTTAATTACGCTTCTGGCAGAAACCAGAACAACCAAAATAATGGATTTACATAACGTCGAGAATAACCGCGTAGCGTCTCTCAAAAGGGGCCGTGAATAGAACCCGCCTTTTCGGAGGCCGCTAATTCGTCGACGTCGCGAATCCGTCGTAATTGTTTCAGTTTCACAATCGATCGCGGAGCGGAGCTGTCCGGGCTGCGCGTCGGCTCAGCGATGAGGCCGGAAGATCGCGAGAGGGGAGTCGAACGCGGTTTTGGCTGCGTTTCTGTTTCCTCCGCCTAGTGCTGACACTTTTAGTGGAATAACAATGACCCCCCAGAGGTGCGCTGTTCAGCCCACTTAAACCCACAGGAAGGTTATTGCATTTGTTACGAGGCCGGTGTTTTCCGCAAACTTTCTTTAATTGTTTGTCTTCTGCCTCTCTCGCACTCCGAAGTGCCTACTGTCTCACATTAGGTTTCCCTCAGACAAACAAGAACACATTGCCTGCTTTCGCCCATTAGGGACAGTAAGAGCTGGAAAACAAAGTTGTACTTTTGACACCGTGCAATATCTGCTGTGGAGCCGAGAGGGGTAATTTGGCTTTTTTATTGCGCTTATTTCTCTGAAACACCTTGTTACCTCCACACTAAGGTGTGTGTTGTGACGCCCCACTTCCCGTTCTCTTCAGCGCTCGCGGAGAAACCAAAGCTACCGTGACTGTTTGATTGGAAGGGCGTCTCCAAGCTTTGTTTGCATTCTTACCCACCCATGAGCCGGGCCGACATCGTTTAATACCCTGGCCGGGAGCGGGAGAGCAGCGGGGTACGCGGACGGGGACTGGGAAAAGACTCAGGGCCGTAGCTCCATCCTGACATCAACAGGCCCCATTATGACCCCCTTTGTCAAACTGAGATCACTGTCTTGCCATCGTCAATTAGCTAATTTGCTTCCAAACCCTCAACAAAACACCGAGTCCGAGTCTATAAAGCGAAACGTCAAACCAGCGGACCACCAGACCAGGGTCTGTGGCCTGATTTTTTTTGCGGAGCTCCAAGACAGCTGGGTCACTCGGTCTTCTGAGCTTCTCCTCCTTTCCTTTTTCATGTTTGCCTTCGAGTGGCGAGGTCCCCGAGCAGCACCCCTTTAAGCTCATTTGGACCCAGTTAAGCCAGAGGAACGGAGTCAGATTACCTCCCAGCAGAACAGTTTGGCTGTGTGGTCCTGAGCTAAAAGGATTGCAACCAACTGATGTGAATGTCTCCCCATTAAGACCTTAAACCAGAAATTTCTGTCGCAGAGAGTCTGCGAGCGAGGGGAGGGTGTCCGTGGATATCTGCCGCTAGGCCCCAGATCTTCAGGCTTTACCAGTTAAGTACCGGCAACAGCTGACTGAGGCAAAAATGAAGAGCACTTCCTCAGAAAAGTCCTCGCTTAACATTTCAGTCCACGCAAATAGCATTAGCGAGACGATGCTCAGAGGTCCTGCACGGATCACGCACACTACTGGAAACCAGTTAGGAAGATCACAGTTCCGAGTGCGGGGGGGGGGGGAATTACACCCCGTCCGAGAACCCGGTTTGCCTATAGGATTATGAGCCTGCCCCGGCGGTGGCTCATTCCGGAAACATATGTTGGAGCTTAAGCCCGTTGTAAACACCAGCAGTGGACAGGATTTATCTGTTTTGGAAACGGGCCGCGTATTTGCGGTCCCTAAGCGGCTCAATTGCAGATGTTGGTCGCGCGGACCATCAGAGCGTTTCCATCACCTGGGCCGGGCTGATAATTCGCGGGGGTGGGAGCAAATGTGGTGGAAGTTTGTGGGGAAACAAATGGACTGACAGAAATAGGGGTTATCGTTCTCTTTCTTCTAATTACCGGGCCGTGGCTGCGGAGACGCACGGCGGCACCACAGGAAAAAATGTGTAAAAAATGGATAATAACCAACTAAGACCAATAAGGATATTAATAAAATGCTAATTATAACTCGTGGATAAGGGCTGCATTTACCAGAAAGGAAAATTTAATTACCGAGAGAGTATATATTAGATTCGCGGGGTACTTGGTAAGATTAGGATAATTCACCAGCAGAGAATGAATAAAGTGTATGGAACTCAAATGTAAAGGGGATAAAATTACCATGAGGTGCGAGAATCAGCCGTAGGAGCTTCTTCTCCCAGAAAGGCGAAAACATGTGGCCAAAATGCTGCTGACAGCACCGGTACCCGATGGGAAAAAGGAGCCCGAATGGGACACGGCCTGCAGTTGAGAGACATTGCAGCCCTGAGCAGAGATTCCTCTGTTTGGACTCGCATCAGATTAAATGCGCAGCTCTGCGAGATAATTTATTAGCGATGCCTATTTGGACAACATCACGCAAGTTATTTTATGATGTTTGAAACTGCCAGCGGGGAACAGTGAAGGGAAACTGCTGGAGCCGGTGGCCTCGGCCTTCTTTCGAACCCGCGTCTTGTTCACCTGCGGTCGGGGATCTTTTTCCAGCTCTATTTCCTCCCTCTTTAGTCTAGTCTCGAGAGCTTATGACGCACAGGGGTGTAAAGGCTTATCAAGTACTGGAGGGGGCATGAAAGTTAGCGGTTGTGCTAACGGAGTTCTACACGGGGTCTTTAGGTGGGGTTGGTGATCGGCTGGGGAGCCCGGGGGTTTATCCTGAATCCAAATATCAGGAATAATCTCATACACTCTTCCCTCGCATAGCAACTCTTCATAATTCCATGACTGACAAGCACAAACACGGGTAATTTGCATATTCTTAGCTGGACTCAAACACCACACCCACCAAGTGGCAAATGTGTGCACTTCATACATCCTGGACTTGAGTTTGAATTGATTTGCATGCAATGGGTGCGGCAGGAATGCGTGACGTTTGGTGGAAAAAGGACAAAGCTTCGTAACGCCCGCCCGGGCTGTTTAGGTGTGGGTTCAAATCCAGCTCGGGGTGAAGTTCTGTAGCCGATTAAATAATAATGGTGCAAGTTAAGGCTGTAGGATAATCGACCGCAGCTCCGGTTTCCCACCGGTTAAACCGTCCCGTGGGTCCCCATGTGTGTTCGATGGCAAAAAGAAGTTGATTTCCTCAGCATACATAGATGTTATTTTTGCAAAATATATTTCTGAATATATTTTGGTGTGAATGACTGCACATTAGTATTAATTGTTATTTAGCCGAGGCAGCTTACAATGTTGCACTGATAGATTCAGGTTATTACAATAAATACAATTTATGTATACGAGAGTAATTTTTACTGGAGCAAACTAGGATAAATACCTCGCCCAAGGGCACCACAGGCAAAGTGGGACTCAAACCCAGGTTTTTCAACAGAGAGGCAACTACTGTAGCCACTATTCCACCTGCTGCCCGATGACAGGTGTACAAACCCCATGCGAATTCATGCAAACTGCCTGAGTTGTGGGTTCATTGCTCATTCTGCAGCCATGCAGAAGGACTTTCAGCACTTTGCAGCAGTGAGCCTGCAGACGTCATCATGGAATAAGAAAAAAGGAAGCTGGATCCAAGAGGGGGGAGACATTGCCAGGCTTGGGGGAGACAACATGGCGCCCTCAACAGGTGGCACAGCCACACTGACAGCCGCAGCCTCATCAACACGCCCATCGTCCAAGGCGAACCAGTCGCCCTGCCATCTGTCCCCGTTCCCTGCGTCTCACCCCACCCCCCCAACACCCGGCGATGGCCTCAGCTTCCTCCACATCATAGTCGCCACCTCCACCCAACCGCAAAGGAGAAGCTACGACGGGGGCATTCCAGGACACCCCTATGGGGGACACCGGTTCTCTGTCAGCTGTCTTCAGTGTCACACAGTTCTGGGTGGATGGGGTGGGGGGGGTGGGGGGTCATTGAGCGCGAGCTACATCACGGCTGCTGTGTCAAAGCCATCCATCCCATCACCCTCCTCAGATACGATGAGCAAAATCAACACGACACGCGCCCCACCGTCCCGAGTAGCAGCACAGTCGAGCAACGCGACGGGAAACTGGACCGCGCGGTTCGGGGTCACCTTTCCTTCATGAAGGACTCTTCCCTGACTTGCTCGGTCATCCTCCGTCTTCCCCTGTCCCCGGCGCTCGACCTCAATCATCACCCCGTGTAAGGCGCAATAACCTGTACTTATAGCCCTGGCGCCCGCAGCTCGAGCTTCTCGTGTAACTGCTTCTGAGGAGCTATGCCTCAGTGCACTTCAGAAGCAAATGTTCCTGACTGGGGGAATAAGGAATATCACCCTCAGCTTTCCCGCTGAATTTCACAAAGCCCAGGATGGATTTTTCCTTCTTGCTCCCATTCATCTACCCCTCCCTGCCTCCCTTCTGCCACCCCATACACGGGTGGCTAAGCACGTGTTGCTCAGAGGCTAATAAGGGTGCAGAATAGCTGCTTGTAAAGCTAATGCATGGAATACAGAGGTGCATAGAGGGGGGTGGTGCCCAGCAGCCCCCGGTGGAGGCGAATTGCTTCTTAAGTGGAAGGAACCCCTAACCCCAGGCCCACCTCACTTGTTCCACTGTGCTTTTTTCCTCGAGTGGCCCTGTCAGTAGGGCTCATTAGCGGAGACTCTGCCGTCCTCTGGCCTGGACACACTTCTGGCCTCCATCTTCTGGGCGTGTCCAACAGATCAGGTTCACGCTCGCACACCCAGGGCTTTCAAAATCCATAACTGCGTGCAAAGGGAAAAAAGTAAGAACAGTATTCTCACATCAGCTTTAGACTATATCCTCCATCTAAGGGGGGGAGGGGGGCGTCCAATACTGCTGAATGTCCAATAAATGTCTACCTACTATCTGTGAAACCAACCGTCCATTAAATAATAAATTTTACCCTTTGAGTCATATTTCAATCATGTCAGCCAGGCAAACGATATATTTTGAAGCTTGTTTTGAACATATCAGCCCAGGAAATAACCAGGGAAGTGCTGACATACAAAATGTAGGGTTTTTGACCACTACACCCAAAGTCTGTTAAATAGGGCCCAGTTAAACGGAGGATTTACTGCATTTCCATCGCGAGGCTGATTAGTACCGTAGTGTTTTGGTTGTTTTTCATGCTCAGCCAGTGGGTTGGTTTATACAGGCTATTAATTTGCAAAGCCCTGCAGAAGCGGCTCTTCCACAGTCCACTGGCGTTTAATCTATAGGTTCCGCTGGTGAAAAGCTCTGACATCTCATCAGTAACGTCTTTCTGGGGGAACAGCTGGACGCTGCCGCTGTGCAGTTTATGCTCATTCAACATACACTTCCAGCGTGATGATGGTTATTTTTTGTTGCTATTATCCAGGGAGTCTGGCACTCGTGCCTTATAAAAGGTATATAACAAAACGGACCGTTCCTGTGGCTGCAGGTTCGTATTGGCAACACAAAAAGTCTGGAATACCTTTTTAACCAGAAATGTTTGCACTGAATGGGTGTATTTCCTCTGCTGTTAAAAGAACACGCATTTGTAAATGCCCCGTACTTTTTGATTTTTTTTTCCCTGCCACTCTAAAATTGCACTGATCTAAGAAAAGGTTTTTTAAAAAATCAGTCACCTGCTTTTCAAAATATTCCAATTTCTGTCTAACCATCGTCGACCTTCAAAGTGACTTGGATGCAGGCTTTTTACTGCTTGAACAGATATAAGACTTGCGTATGTACATATTGTATGGGCTGGATGAAATCTGTTAGCGTGTGTGTGTGTGTGTGTGTGTGTGTGTTGGATGGATGTGCAATATCCTGTATCCCACTCATATCAGAGCAACTATTTAGCGACGAAACATTGTGTATCTCACCTCACTTTAACACAGTTAGGCTCAGGAGTCGATCTTCTTAAGTCCCTGTGCTTCATATAGTAAAAATGATGTAGTTTTGCTGTTCAGCTTTTATGGGAAACTATGACATATGTGCCGCACCTAGTAGCATTCTGACAGTTTTGCTGTAAACATTTAACATTTCTGACATGCAACCGATTGATTTGACTGATCTCCCGACCAGCTGCCCATCATTCCAGCCAGAGCTTGTGGAACTTGTTCATAATATTGCTGAGTGGCCCAGGTTTTCAGTGGAGAAAATTGAGCAGCACCAATAATTCTGCTGTCATGTTGGTTGAGTCTCTCTCTCTCGCTCTGTCACACACACACATACACACACACACACACACACACCCGTGCTGGTAATAATGTTTCAGGCTGAGGAAAGAATTAGTGCTAAATGTGGAAGTACAGTTTTGCGCTGTGAATTAACAAGGGCCATAATGAAGGGAACTGATCAGCAACCGTGTCATGAAGGGCTTGTGCTGGAAAGCAGAAATGCTGCTGCTCTATAGCTCTCGTGACGGGGTGCCGGAGGTAGGCTGAACATCGGTGACTGAGACAGAGTTGTTTCTTGGTGACACGTACACATCCGGGTTTGAACCTCTGTCCTGTCCAGCAGGTTCTCCCCTTCTCCTCACCGGTTTGTTCTGTGACCCACCTGAAACAGCCCGAAGTCACCAGGCCAAAACAGCCTCCTTCCGTGCCTCGGCTTCCCCAGAAGATGATCCGACTTTCCACGAGGAGCTCCGACTTTCCCCGAGTCGGAGAAAAACTCATTCTGGAGACAGGAGGAGAACATTGTGCCATCAGTTTTCAGCACTTCTTCTTCTTTCAACACACACAAGTGCATGAAAAAAAACCAAAGTTACTATGCGGGTTATGAACCTTTTGGTCTAATGGGATAGTAGTTGTTTAACTGTAGATATATGACATTTGCTCTCCTCGTGACCGACATACTGTGTGAAAACGTACACATTTGTTACCCCCTGTGGAATACTGGGGAGGGGGGGGGCTGTGCTCGTAACTGATTCTCCTAGTAAACCCCCAGCAGCCCCTGCAGCAGGGTCGAGCACCTCCAGAACAGGTGACGTGAGCTACATTTCACAGTCAGAGCCCAAGGCCACATTGCCGGGCACTTGCGGTGGCAGTACGGCGGCTCCCGGGGGAGGCGTTCGGCTCTGTTTGGGGGTTAAGCCGTGTCTGAAGTATTCGAGGCCGTCCCACACGGAAAACGCAGCCGCCAGTCATCTAACGCTCCTCGGGCGGTGCCGTAATCTACTTCTCTCGGCCACGCTCCCGTCCAGGGAGCCCCTCCCCAATGCCGTCTGAGCCACTCGGAATGTGCTGTTTCCATGGCCACCGTTTCACCAGTAGCTCTTTCCGTGCCCTGTGGATTTAACCTGTCCATTAACCCTCCAGAGAAAGTCTTAAGTGCTATTCTCGTCGGCACAGAATTTTCATTATGGCCCGATCTTCCCGGCGATCAGACACGGACTTTGGAAAGGCCCTAATCTTCAAGGTGCACTGCTGATCTACATCGCACCATCAGCTATTTCAAGGTGAAAGATGCCCTTGGAGTCACCCAGAATGGGGGGGGCAGTCGGGGTTGGGGTTGGGTGTGGAGGGGTGAGAGGAGGATCTCTGTGCCAGGAAACGATGAAAAAATGATACCGGGTGGACGTGGGGGCCTTGTATCCACAGGGGATGGCGCTAAAAGCTTCAGCGTCACACTGGCTGCCGATAAACCTGGATCACAGCGGCGACTGCAGATCAAGGTGTTTTCGCCCCCCCGCCGATGGCTGCAGCCAATCGGATTCAAGGTCGACACCAATAAAAACCAATCAGACCTCTTGACAGAATGGGGTCTGGCAACTGGAGCAAAGGAGCGCTCAAGAAAGCACCAAAATACCAGGGTATTTATAATGGTGCAAAGGCTACTTTACGCAGTCGGATCTGCCCTTGTTCTGCAATTTGACATTATTCGCAGCTGCGGTAACAAACTCCTTCTTGGCGTCATCTTGTTTTTGAGTTAAATAGTCGGTGATCTCCACGGTACGGTATGCGACCGTGTGAAACAGCCAAAACAAATAGTGGAAAACCACATCTATTCTTTTCCAGATGCACCCGGTAATGTGTGCGCAGGAAGAGAAGATCTATGGACGGCAGGATAACAACCAAGATAAGAGAACCTGGGTGCCATTTGGGAGAAGCGGGGGAAGGCGGAGGGAGGGAGGGAGACCTTCTGCGTGTGGCTGGAGTACATGAAAGGTCCTTTTGGTCCATTTATGAAATGCGGTGATTCGGTCGGCAAACCAGCGTCATTTTGTTCACGTTCACGTTCTGGCCGTGGACTTTAGTGCAGTAATGTGGTGCTGCAGCTGCCGTCGCCGGGCGACTTTACATAACAGAGAGGCCACATGTGGGCTTCACTCGAGATTCGGTATTCTCTTCAGCCAGGGCTTTCCTCGTATTATTTTGAATTATTTTATATTATGTACAGTTAACTAAACTCACATTTTGGGTTATTTTGCTTTATATTTATCGATCCGTCCCTTCAGGAAGGAAGGCCACATGGACCACGGGGACAAGGTGCCAACTGCACACAGCAGCTGTGAGACGTGAGCACGGACCGCGCTGAATATTCGTGTTTGGGGAGTAGGTGTTCACGCTGTGGGACATTCGTTGTTCCTCCATTTCAACAGGACGTGAAAATGAGACACGACCCAGGTTCTCGACACACCAATTTGTGATGCATTAAAACAAGACCAGAGGAGCGGTTGTGGCCTAAAGGTGCCGTTTTGTTTAAACATCCACTTCTGGAAGCTGCTTCTCCACGTCTGGAGCCTGGGGGTCCGCAGTCCTACCCATCACACGGCAGCCACACACGCACTCGCCCACTCACTCTCACATCAGGTGCACTGAAACACGTCTGTGGACTGCGGGAGGAAACCCAGGCAAACAGGCAGAGAACATCCTGACCCCACACACCCCGAGACGAACCCTTGAACCAAAAAAAGGCTCTCCGTTTGAGGCGGCAGCACTACGCGCCAGGCCACCATTTCTCTCACACACAGTTATTGTGTTGTGTACATTTTTTCAAACCTTTTTATGGGAAAAAACAGTTGTTCTTTATTAAAAACCAGGAAAACCGTCAGCTGAAGAAGACAAAGGGAAGGGAGAGAAATACTCTCCTGGCATTGCCTTTCCCGCAGTTTTAATTAAGTGTGGAAGTGAGCGATGGTACAGTACAGTGTATCTGGCTGAACAATAATTTAAGAGTGTTTCCTTTTCCCACAGACATTATTAGCATCTAATTTTATTTTTATGAAAGTGCCTTGGGACAAACAATGCTCTGCGGGTTCATCTCTCTGAGGCTTACAAATTGCAGCGGGTGACAAGCTGAAATCGGGGCCACCAGAGCGGCCCTGCGCCAACGACTGCGTGGCCGAAAAGTCCAGCGGGGCGGGGGCGGGGGCGGGGGGGGGGGCAATGGCCGAGGGTTTATTTCACGCCAGACAGCCCCATCCGTACTTCGGCGGGGTTTTAACACGACACTGTACGGTAATGAATAATGTGCAGCAGAATGATTTTAATACAATGGAAGGTGAATGTTAATTATATTCACAACCATTCATTATTATACAATTCGTGTTGAATATTAATTGCATCACCAACCATTCATTAGTCTTTCTCATCCACGGACTTACGGCTGTACCTGTACAGGCTGGACATTTAGCAATTTCAGGTAATAATTTGCCCAAGGATATTGAGACAGGAGCCCTCCTGGAGCATAAACCAACAACCTTCGGGTTGCGAGACCAGCAGCCCCCGGGTGTCCCTGACTCGGCCTGCGTGGAAAAAAAAAAACAGCAGGAACAAACAAGGGCAGGAATGAGCAATAATAATTTGAACTGTTGCGGAGGAAAAGTTTGAAACAAATCACAGCTCTGAAGTGATTTGCCTTTGCTGTTCGCCTGGTTCACGGGCGGCACTTTGAAAAGGTCGCGCCTTTGTCTGCCTCATTACGGCGGCGGCGCAAAGGGCTCGGGCGTGATGAATGGAACAGGTGATGTCAGGCTTCGTTATCATCGGGGGGAGTCCATAGTCCTTAGGATTAGCTTTTAATGGCCCCGCGTGCAGCCCGGCTGCCGGACCCCTCGGCGTCGTCACGCGGCGAAGGCGGAGGAGGCTGGCCGTACGGGAGCAAAAACAAGTCTCTCTAATAATCCTGTCTGCCAGCCACGCAGCGTTTTCTCGCTCCCCGCACCTCCGTCGCGTCCCTGGACCGTCCGCATTAGTTATCTTGCCAGGTGTTGGTTCAGGTCTGGTTCGGGCGGCGTGAGTGACAAGGAAGTGGCCGGGGAGGGGCAGAGCGCCGCGGCCCCACGCAGAACCAGACTCGCCTCGATAAGACTAATGGGCAAGAAGAAAATGGATATCGTAATTAGTCTAATAATGGTCACATATGTGCACCTCTGATAAGATAATAGAAGAGTTCAGTCAAAGTTTAATGGTGGCACAGAGGCGAGTAACACGATAGGAATGCAGTTAGCTTCTCTCGCTCACTTTGCTGCCCCGATGGTGCAGGTGATGTAAAGAAGGGTCGTGGCGCTTGGGTGTCTTGTGATTTGTAGCGCGAACGTCAGCCAGGTCCTTCAGCCCGGCCACCCGCTAACTGGGCCCGGGCTCTGCCAGGGCTGTCACTGTCCTCCTCCACTGTGCTCCCCTCCTCTGCAAGGTGCTGTTAGATGCCCTCTTAGGTGGTCACAACCTTCAGAAGGGTTTTATTCTCCTGCCTTCACATATTCCAGGTTTTGATTTAATATGGTTTACTCTGTTTTCCCTCGGTATCCCGTGGCTACTCGTTGCTAGCGGGGGTCCTATCACGTTGAGCAGCAGGAGTAAGAGCTTCAGAGCCTGGAGAAGCGATTCTGCGATTGCTGTCGGTGTCCAGGAGCGAGAGAGTCTGGTCAAAGCCAGCTGATCGAGAGGTTGACACCCACATTGAGTTGTTTTGTTGACCTAGAGATGTCATTCTCTTGTAACACCGGGTGAGATCAGAGGCTTCGATATGGGGAATGGAGCAGGGGGAATATTTATAGACGCATAAAAGATCAACAGACAACAAGAGCGACGCGCCTCACACCCGCCAGCGAGGAGCTCCACTCGGAATTCATCTCTTTACACCGTCCTTGTTTATTGTGTCATAAACTTTGCTCCGTAGCTACTGTCACCGAGACGGACGTGACTGGCAGTCGAGCAGGAGGTCTGACTGGTTGGCGTAACGCAAACAGCTCCTCGTCAGGGTGACTGGGGGTGGCAGATCTGGGGGGGGGCAACGTTGTTCAGAGCACGTCTTTCACCCGAGATGTTGCAGCAGATGCCAATGGTAAAGGTAGAGTGCCGGGAAACACCGGAGAGCCTTCAGACAGCAGAGATGTTGGACGAGCTGTGGGCAGCAGATCTAATGCATTCTGCAGTTCTACAATCGATTGATAATGAGGGTTCCAGGGTGGGGGGGGGTATCCTGATATTTACATTCTGGATACTGAAATGAGTAATGAGTCCAAGTTTTTCCTCGTTGCATTGATTTTTTCCTCCGTTGTTCCACAATACTTTGGACAAATCTTTTGTTTGATTTTTGTCTTGGTTTTTTGTCTTTAACTTATGATAATTGGGCAAGTTTTTTTTTCCCCTCTCTCTCCCCCCGCCCACTGCGCCGTTAATTTTTGCCAAACCATTTGTCTTGTGCGGAACGGTTGCCTTGTGTACTTGTTCCCATTTTCAATTTGAAGATTAAAGCAGGGCTTTCGATTAAGTTCTGCTTTTACTTTGAGGATCTGCCACAACTAAGTTGTCTGAATTTATTGAATTTTTTAAGCCTTAAGTTGCTTTTTGGAATTCTCTTTTTTTCCCCCTCTCTCCCCCTACTTTTTGCAGCTCATTTTCAGGCTGTTTGAGACTGCAGCTTGTGCTATTGTGTGGCAAGGTGGAAGGTGGAGGAGAAAAGCCGCGCAATACTGAAAACCTCGAATTTGCTCTGAATGCCACACGCAGGAGTAAATAATACTGCTGAAGGTTTTTCTCCGTTTGTAGATAACATGCGATCTGCTTTTGTTCAGCTATCCCCGCGCTGTTTCTAAGCTCGGGATCGATCCAGGGGTTACGGGCGTGACGGAGAAGGACAGCGGTCCTGGTACCTCCAAGGGCCTGGTGATTGTTTGTCTTCGCCCCTCGTAGGCGGCAGAATTTCCGGGGTTTTTAGACAAATGCCAATCCTTAAATTAAAATTCTGAAAGTGGCCCCCCTGCACACACACACACCACACTGGCAGTTACCGCTTCTGCTGTGGCATCCAGCCTTGTGTTACTGGACATGTTCCAAACACCCACATGTTACAATGATCCGCGTTATAAGTCTGTCGCAAAGTGGCAGATTGGCAAGTCGGACTGTAGCACCACTTCAGAGCTGGAGTTAAATTTGTGCACATCTGTAGACGGCACTTCAAAACCATTTCATTGTTTCCGGGCTTTCATGCCTTTTTTGATGCAGAAGAGAAACACAAAGCTAATCTTTGTTTGTGGCATATTTCAGTCCTCATGCAACTGGGTCAGAATTTTGATTTAATTCCAGAGGAGAGGGAGGGGGGAGAAAAACGAGACAAGAGGAAAGCACACCGAGCCAAAATGTCAATCTGTTCGCCGGACTTTTGTGGGCCGCCACAAGAGCTCCACAAAGACAAGCGGAACTTTGAAGCAGATTCATCTGCGGCGAAGCGGAGCACCACAAACAAAACAAAAGCAAAAGGAAAAAAAAAAAAAAAAAAAAAAAAAAAAAAAAAAAAACACAAGNAAAAAAAAAAAAAAAAAAAAAAAAAAAAAAAAAAAAAAAAAAAAAAAAAAAAAAAAAACACAAGCCTTTAGCACGTCTGCTCCTCATCCTGTTGGAACACGTTTCGCACCTGCCACTTGTCCAAGACGAGCCGACTTGAGCGACTGTCTGCCTCGCTGCCCCGGTCCTTCCAACAGGCTGTGACCCTCCAAGGGGGACACCCATCCGTCTTTGTTAGACGTTTGCCAGGCCTGGCGTGGTGCACTGCAGTTGAGAACCATCATTGGGGACAACGAGCCACTTAGCACGTAATGAACTTCAGCGTGGATCTCACAGTCGATGTGCGAGCTGATGGATGGTGGAATATAATGTCCCGTCTGTAAGGGCCAAGACACCCAAACCCAGCAGGCACCTCTGTTGGTGGTCCACACTGAAAGGGAAAGGCGAGGACTTCTGGCCCATATTGTCAGGCTGGTGGAGGCTGTATTCAATCAGCCTTGTTTGAAAGCTCTGCTTCCGGACTGTCAGCTGGTCCTTTGGGGTATATTGTTTCATCTCGTTCCTTTTTTGTCGATCCTTTGTGGATCCTGTTCAAAATGCAGAGATGGGATAAGATAGGATGAGACTGGATGAGATAGGAAGGGATTGGGTAGGATGGGAAGGGGTGGGATAGGTTTGGATATGATATGATCAGAGAGGAAAAGGATGGGATGGGATTGGATTAGATCGGATCAGATAAGATGGGATGGGATGGGATGGAACTGGATGGGATAGGCTTGAAGGCGATGGGATGGGATAGGACAGGGTGGGATGGGATTGGATGGGATAGGATAGTACTGGAGAGGATAGGATGGAATGGGATTGGATGGGATGGGATGGGATGGAATTAGATTACATAGGGTAGGATAGGATCAGATAGGATGGGATTGGATGAGATGGGGCAGGATGGTATGGAACTTCATTAATGCCTACAGGGAAATTCACACAGCCCGGTTTCACCACAAGACACATGACAGAAGATACATGGGGCAAAAACACAAGGTGCAAAATAAATAAATAACCAATAAATAACAAAAGAAGAATAAAAAACAAGCATCGCTCCCTTAAACTGCGGGCCATCAGAAAACTCAGTTTCGGGTGAAAAAGAGCGAGCGCTACTGGGGTTCCGCACGGCGCACAAACTGGACTGAAAGTGTCGTTATTAAGTAGCAGTGGATGTAAAGGGATGTGAATCACCAGGAAGTTTGCAGTGCAAATATGAGAACCCAAAAATTACATTTGCTTCAGCAGCCGCTGGTGTTTGAGCAGCCAATGGCGATATTACATGCTTTTTTCAAGAAGGCGACACACGTGTAACATCTCCAATAAAACCAGAGATGTGGGTTTTTGCCCCCGTGCGACTCCCCGGTGTTTTATCGATACTTCCCCCGGTGACATTTTAACAAAGAAATACAGGCTGTACGTGAACGCAGCCGTTCAGTATTTCAGGCCGAACGGTCGATATTCATTGCAGTTATGTCATTCGCCGCACTCGTCGCGGACGTCAGAGGGAGATGCGTGGTATCGTGGAGAGGAATAAAAGCAGATTAAGCGGATCGCGGCGTTGCCGGGCCTGTCTTGTCCGACGCGCTAATCTTGACTCGGGAACAATAAAGCAGGTGACAGGACGCGGGAAGTCTCTGCCGGGCGCAAAGGGCAGCCGGCGAGAGGTGCTCTGCATGCCAAAAGCGGGCGACGTTGCGGCCGGCGTGCAAACACAAGGCCGGGGGGCACGGCGCCCTTGCCGGGGACGCAGCGCGCGATCCTGCGGGGAGGTGGGGCGCGTCGGCGGGCAACAGACTTGGGAAAGTCAAACACACACTTCTGAGTGGCAAGGGCACGGCAGCTGACGTGAAAAATCTGGCCGACGTTCGCCCAAGGAAGGGGGGTCGGGGGCAATGACGCGGGAGGGCAGGCCGCAGAGGGTGGGGAGTGCGGGGGGGGGGGGGGGG
>UFQX01000503.1:293352-314284 GCA_900497675.1 Arapaima gigas
GGGGGGGGGGGGGGGGGGGGGCACTTTTTGTTTTTGTGTCCCACATTCTGGGAAGTTTGTTCAGCTGCGGTTTGAAAAGGTACTTTGTTTGTTTCGCCTGAACTCTCCAGTGCAAGCAAATAAATAAACGTGGATCAAGTTCCCCTTTAGGCGCCGCGTTGTTGTGCGGTTTACAAAAAAATGCCCCTTGGACGTCCGATGTAGTAGCGTTTCCTCTTCCTCCTCAGAACTGGATTTCAGCATTGCAGCGTGTAAGACAAAGTCGGCACGTCACCACTTTACCTTCATGCTTTACTCTTTTTCAAAACGTTATTAACGTTTATTATCATTTAGTTGCTAAACAGGTGAACGATTGAAAGCAGCTTCATGCTATAACTTGGATAGATTTTGGCCAAACGCTGCTTAATGGATTAATAATAGTGAGAAAGTCGCAAATGTGGGAATAGTCACGTGGCGGAAACAGGGGCCCGAGAAGCGGGTTTCTACTCAGCCGTCATCTGAGCGAAGTAGGCGTGAATAGGAGCGTTTCTCCGATGCCCTTTGAGCGCGTAAATAAGCGCAGATTCGCCCCCCTGCGAAATGGCGTGATTGATTATCCGTTTAGACAGGGCTGCTCTTTCACTAACTTTATTTCTGGCCTGACTTTCCACGCGGTCGACACCAATAACATTTCGAAGCGACTGTTTTACTGTTATTATGACAACGGCTGACATTTTCGCATTTCCTCGCCGGCCCCCCCGAAATCGGAGTTCAAAGTGCCGAGGAGCAGCCCGTGGGAGAGCGAGACCGGGGACCAGCCTGAGGCGGCGTAGTGGACGTTTCCTAGACCGACGCGGCGCGGGCTTCTCATAACACGAGACGCTTGTTTATTTCGTATCGACGAGCACAAATCCGGCTCCCGCGTCGAAGAGGGAGCCGTCCTGACGGACGCGTCTCGGTGGGCTTCCCGCAGCCTCCCGCTGCGTCTCGGCAACAGTTGCTTGGAAACAGGTTCCTTGTCGCCCCCGCCACTTGAACGGCTGCTCTCCGCGCCGCTTTATTCGCTCGGCTCCAAGGCCTCGGTTAGGCCTGCGTGCGGTTAGACTCCCACTGTTTTATAACTTTCCGAGGGAACTTTATTAGCCTAATTCGCCAAACAGTTGTTTACCTGTCCTCGTCGGCTGTTGGAATAGCAGATGGGCTCTCGGTAGGGGACGGCTATTCTGAGTTAAAAAAAAAAAAAAAAAACGGTTCTACATTTATAATCCAATTAATGAATCTGCACTGGTCCAGTGACTCGATGGGGCTCTTATTTATTAGAATAGTGGCTTCTTAAATCGTGGAGGAGGGTCTTCATTACTACGGTATGACATATGTTTACTTCCACTACGGATTTTGCGCAAGTTCGTGCTCGCTTGACCCACACCGCGTACGGCGTCGCGATGATATTTATAAGTGTGTAATTTATTAGTCGCGCAGCCGCACCGGGGCCACCTCACCAATTATTAAAGCGAGTAAAGCAGGAACTTAAACAGCAGCTGCAGAACACAAGTGCTGCATCATTTACATCATTCATGCAGCAGGCATCTCAAGGCCACCTGATGTGTGCAGGTTTCCTCTCCGGCTAGATGTGGAAGCACATATTTTAGCAACGCAGTTTAACCCGCCGCAGCCCGGGTCCGCGGGGCCCAGATGCAAGGAGAACAAGGCGGAGCGGTTGGGAAGGTGGTGCCGGGTTCGGCCGGGCTGACAGGTACGTGGCGAGAGGAGAGGAAAATAAAAAACGGAGCAATCGAGCAGGAAGCGGGGATATTACTCCCGAGGTTTTCGCCACGGACTCATATTTACAGAGCTTAAAGGATGTGCACCGGCAGATAGCCGTGATAACACAGCCGTTCTGCTGGAATATATTACCGAAGACACCCACAGAAACCGAAAGCCCGAGTCGTCTCGGGGAGTTTCTTAGAAGTGAGCGTCTGCAGGAGGGGAAACAACTTTGTGGAGGACAAAGCTGCTTTGGAGCTGCTGGCAGGATTTGATTGAATTGTAATCGTGACAAATTACCACCGCGGTGCCAAATCAATCAATTTCCCTAAAAAGCACGAAAAATATCCATCAATACCAAAAGTCATCTTATCCAGAATGCCCAAACAAGCATCCCGCGCGTCGATTCGGCCGAATGCTACCTGATAAAAACAAGAATCGGATGGTATTTAAGAGTTTGATTATTCAATAACAAACAAGGAGGTTAAGTAAAACAAGGTGTTACAAAGCACTGCTTAGCATATACAACAACGGAACTTGTCGATAAGCTGTTTTAATAGGTGTCCGAGTCAAGTGTGAACATTTCTGGGGAAAATCTGCGTTTGTTTCACAGTCGTCCGCGACAGAACATTGAGCCGAGTGTCACGTCTTGTTCATATTTTCTGTCTTGTTGGGGCCCCGGCTGTCATTTTAGCTTTGAATTGCAAGAAAGTCAAATGCATTTGTCTGAAAAATGGTTCTACGATCACGAAAAAGCGGTCATGAAAAAGGAATATATGTGTACTGGTGCCTCCTCTCATAAACAGTCTGAACCAGGCCTTTCATAACTTTGTAACTTAATGAATAACTTTTCATAACTTTCCTGAAGTCACGATCAATAAAATCTTAATAAAACAGAACTTCCTTCTTGTCACGCTTTAGTTCTGTTAAAGTCTCGGATATAGCCGAATAAACAAGTACCTTCTTGGGCTGTTTAAAGTTAATTATGAGTTTATTTACGATTCAAACTAATTTTAAAGATTGTCAAAAGTCCTTTTCTCTATGCATTATTCAAAGCCATCCCATAAACACCTGCAATGTTTCTCATCCTGGTCCCGACCACCAGCAGGAGACTCACCTGCGAACATAGTGGAACTGAGTTGAATTGAGCTCCTCTTCTCCTCTCCTAGCTTCATACTGCTACCAGTTTGAGTCTCAAGCAGTTTTAGGGAGCTTAGATTGTGAGTGTGAACATCGCCTCTTACATCTGCATCTTAACTGCGCAGAGGATCAGACAGAAATTTTCACTTATTTACAGCCAGAACACAGCCTATATGGCTGCCTGGGGGGGCCTGACCGGGGCCCTCGTGGCCGTTCCAGTGCAGCGATAAGATGGGCCTCAACAGACTTTGTAGGTCAACCCATAAAACAAAACAATTATTTACTTTCTCTCACATTCCCCACATAACCTCGCACTTTCCCCCCCCTCGGAAGAATTTATTGACTATTAGCCGTCGCCGCGCCTGTAACAGCCTCCCTATAAATTAGCACTGGGAATAATGGCTCGATTATAGTAATAAATGGCAACACAACTACGGCTCCGGTTGTAAAGCACGGGTGCGGCTGGAGGGGGTGAAACGAGCGAGGCGTCCCGGCACGCGGCTCTGTCCCCGTCCTCCGAGTCGTCGCCCGTCCCCGACCGGGGGACCCGTCGTCCGCGGCCCGGATCGGCAGCGTCGGTCTCTCTCTTCCGCGGAGGCACGCCGGTTCTGAAACACGACCGCGGTTTGCCCTGTTTCTCCCCGAGGGCCTACCTATGTGATCTGTAGGCGGATCAGCGCTGCTGTTTAGTTCTAAACCCCGACTGATGGTTTTACAAGACGCACAAAGCTGTAAAAAGCCATTCCTGATGTTTAAGCCCTTCTCACCATTCCTGGATTTTTTTTTTTTTTGTTTTTTTTTCCTTCCGTTGACGTGAGGAGGGGAGAAAACCATTTTACAGTATTGCTGCCCTGATCGTTTTTCTGATGTGCTTCCCTGAATTGTATTACCATTTAATCACATTACGAACTTGGCGAGGAACACAAACAGCACAGTGCTGGAGTAAATAGACCTGTCCCACCAAGCAAGAAATTGAGAGGAGCCCGCAGAGCACCGCTCTCCTGCCAAGGTGAGGCTGGGAAATTTGAATGCGGAAACATTCTGCGCAACGTGTACCGCGGTAATCCGACTACCCCTTCTCCCTCGATCCAGCAAGGGCGACGCTGCGTCGTCACGGGAACGACTATTTATCCCGTCGGCTCGGAGGGATCGAGACCAGGAGGCCACTGGGAGACCTGCATGCGCGACCCCCCCCCCATCCCCACCCCCCTTTTCTAAATTGTTTTCCCTTCAGTTTCGCCGCACGAAAAACCGCACCTCCATTCTGAAGACTCCGGCTGACTGGCCATCCGCTCTTCTTTCATTTCAACTGAAATAAATTACTTCCTGACATTAGCGGCCCAAAATGATGCTTTATTAAATGAAGCCAGTAAGTAATGATTCATATTCACACACACACACACACACACACACACACACACACACATATATATATATTAATGAGGCATAATTAGATACTTCAGCCGTCGCATCTGTCTTCTTCACAGAGGAACAGAGGGGTGGCGGTTTGTCTGACCAGCCAGCGCACGGGTACCTGTCCTTCGCAGAAGTTCCGCAGTGAGTCGTCGCGAGGTCCAGGCCGCCGCTTCTCCGCCCCTCGGCCGGGCCTGTTCCGCCCTTGTTAACGTGCCCGCCGAGTGGGGTTCACCGAGCTCCGCGGGTCCCGGCCTCTGTGCCGCGGGTCTCTGGTGGTGTCGCGCCCGTGCCGGGCAGATAATGGCGTCCTGGAGGAGGGGGTGACGACCCGTTCCGACAGGAGCGCAGCTCGCCTGTAGGATGACTGTAGAGGAGGCGGGACGGGTTGATCTGCCAGCAGAGATCTTCTGACCACACGTGGCCCGTCCCCATCGATCACGGTCGCGGACGCCGAGCAGACAGGTGTGACCCTTTGCACTCGGTGCACCGGTCGCTGCTCCTCACCTGGATAGGGACCCTTGGCGGCGGCAGCAGCGAGCAGAGCAAACTTTCCCCAGAAGCAGTGAGAGAAAACACCTGCAGAAGTTCATTGGGAGCATCACCTGCATGACCTGAGCGTAAACTTGTTTAGCGCTTCTCCAGAGTCGCTCACAGCGTTAAGCTACCTGCATCTTCGTGTATTTTAAGGTAAGCACCTTCTTCAAGGGCGCTGCAAAAGAAGGTGAGGGTCCATCTCGGGTCCTTGGATTGGAAGGCAGCAGCGGCGCCACCGCTGCGTGCCCCGCCGCCCCCAGCAGTGTGTGTAAGAGCAGCCGGGCAAACCGTTTTTTTTTTTTACTAGGCTCAGCGCCTTAGTTCCGAAACATAATAGTTTTCCTAGTGCCGTCGCCACCAACTCTCTGCCTCACTCAAGACTTTGGAAAAGCTATTTATGCAGGCCACACTTGGCCTCCCGACTAAAGGGTGAAAACCCAACAAAAACAAGCGATAAGGTCTGAGACTTAATCAAATTCTTATCGGGTTCCGAGGGCCGAGCGCCGGAGTCCTGAGTGGAAACGGTAAATGTTTATTCTCTAACTCCTGCAGGTTTACCCAAGCTGCTGCAGCCAGCTCTGCTCTAATCTGCCGGTATCTAGTGTTCGCTTCAGCCCAAATTGCTGTTTATTATTACCCTCGTGCCGCGGCTGTGGGATCGGGCTTCCCCGCTCTCGACCCGCCGCTCGCACCGGGCTCCCCTTCAAAAGGGCCCGCTTGATTTACCCAGGCAAACCGCTCTGGTAATTGCTGAGATTTATATAAATGGGGAACAGCTGACTAAGGCCCCCTGGCTATCAGATCTGACAGGCCTAATGTGTGTCTGAATGTTCCCCTCTCCATAATAAGGCCCTGTCACTCTGGCCGCCGGTGCTTCACGTTACCCTGGTGATTTTTTTTTTTTTTTCCCGCGCAACATCTGCACACGTTCATTTGCAGGAGGGGGACCGACAACTGCGAGACTGTTTATTTAGCGATTCGTATTTAGCTTGTTCGTTTTGTGAAAAAGCGGCCGTTGGGGCTGTACGCTAACCTGCTTGCAGCGATTCGCCCATTAAGCAGGAAGGAAAGTACCCTGATGTGGAGCGCGACAGGCGGGGATGGGATTTAAACCCGGCTGAATTCGCCCCTTCGCTTGCGATTTCAGACAACAGGCCTCGCAGTCAATCGGTGGATCGACGACCAGCTGCAAACAAAAGTATTGACAACCCGGATGGCGGAGAATCGGTTTGGACTGTGGCGAAAGAACGTGCGCCCCATTTGAACGGAAAGCGCTGGAAGAAAAACGTCCAGTTTGGCCACGTTGATTCTGTCCTCGAGGTTCCGGGTGCGGAAAAGCATGAACCGCTTGGGGTCGGGCTGCAGCAGTGAGATGTCCTGCAGCGGCGACCCGCCAGGGTCACGTCTCGCTTGTCTACCGTCTTTTCTGCTCCCCGAGCTGCATGTGGCGATTTGTAACGTAACCCATATTTTTTTTTTGCCACACAGGTGCGAAACAAAGTTTCTTGCAGGGTTTAAGTTTCTTGGTTGATCGAGAAACACCGACAAGCCCGGACACTTCCATACCTTCACACTTTTCTCCACTCCCCCGACTGTTGGCTTTCCGTTCTTTCTCTTCACCGGCGAGCCCCTCGAACGAGCTGCAAGAACCGCCGCTCTGCTTTGAAATTGGTTTGGTTGTTTCAAATTCCTCTAGATTTAGATGGTTATTACACATGCGATTATAGACTCGCCGATCTCCTCCAGAATGATGGTAAGTTTAGGAATACAGATAATCTTGTCCCCCCCCATCGAATATGTCTCATTAAATTCCAAATCTTACACGCTTCCCCAGCCTCCCTGTTTCCATGGCTACTGCGAGTAACCAAAACAATAAATAGTCATATGGCTGCACTCGGCTGAATTTATTCAAAACACACCTGCGCTCACATTAATCAGGGCTGCTCATTGTCCCTTAATTTTTACTGTTTTTAATGATGTTATAATTACGGCTGTACGATGCACATATTATGCTGATCAGTGAATAAGCACATTTCTTTGATAATGAAGGGATTTATTTTCACGTTTCATTGTCAAAGAAAACTTTTCTCCGATGTTATTGTGAAGAGATGCCATTTATGCCCGGTGCTTCTAGGCTAGGTCAGAAAAAGAGGACAAGAGGCGGGAAAAGTGTTGCGTGTTTTATAAATTTAATCTCGCAAAGTTTTTTTGAGGAAGATTCACTCTAAATCTTGGACTTTTTCAATGCCACATTGATATATATATATATATATGTATGTGATCAAAAATATGAATGTGCATAAATGTAATATAAACATGGTGTAAGCGTTTATTTTTGGATGTTGTTTTTCTTGTTTTCAGTGACTATATATATATATATGGGCGCACGTATGTTTCATCCTGACACCAGCATCAGATTTTTCTTTTTTCTGGGATTCTCCTCATCGCCATGGAGACAGAAGCGGACCTCTGCTCCGCCCAGCCTATCGCGATGCGCGTTACACGCCGTTGCAAGCGGTCGATGCTCAGACAAGTGCTGTGTTCTTCTGTGTCAATTTTCCCCCAGATGCGGAGTGTGCGGCTTTACAAGCATCACTTAAAAAAGGCGCAGGAACTACTCCGGAAGCAGCTCGCCGGTTCAGTCAAAAGCACAACTTAGAGGGAATGCTCTTTTTCGGGCGCGGCGTGAAAAAGGGCCGCCAGGAGCTGCTTTGCAGCGTATTTTGCTCCGAGTAGGTGGTACTTTTATCCTGCTGAATGTTGAAATGCGTTCTCTCTGACCTGGAAGAAGCGGGCGGATTATCGGGGTTGTCGCAGTTACCAGCTAACCCAGCTAGTAAAAACTAGCTAGTGAAAATGCTCATCGACTGTATTCATGCGCATTCGTTCCTGTATCGTACGTAGCCTGCGCAGACACCTTTTTCCTTAGACCCACCTGCCCGCACCGCGCCTCATTCTGTCTCAGTCAGCAGACGGATGTTTAAATGCATTGAACTTTCGACATGCGGTCAAGTGCTTGTGTTCTTAAGACCTTCCGTCAGTTCGAATCCGCTCTCCTGCGGGGGTCCGGCGGACTCCTGATGTTTATTCCCTCCAACAAGTCGATTCAAACGTCCGTTCGAGCTCATGGATGACGTGACAAGACGGGTCTCGGTGGGGTCAGCGGGACCGCTGGGGCTCAGGTGTGCATCACTAAACCATGTTCTCCCTTTCACAGGTGACGGCGGGTGGCAGGATGTTAAGGGGACAAACCACCCTTCCCTTTTAATGCTTCTCCAGGGGGCCCTCCTCTGTATAGGTGGTGCTTGAGGTGTCGGTGCGACGAGGAAAATCACAGGGCTGTCAGCGGGAGCGAAGCTGGAGGCGCAGGACACGCTGGTGGTCGACTTGCTGGTTTCCCGGAGCGTGGCAGCTCCAGGCCGGCGCTCGGCGTTTGGGAGACGTCCGCGGAGAACTCGCACTTGTGTGTTCTGGCACGCGGACCCGCGCTTGGTAGAGGAGCCGCTGCGAAATATCAAGCGAGTGATGCGGGAAATCCCAGGAATGAGGTGGAAAATTCCAGACTCTTTTCTATTCCTGCAGGAAACCTGGAAAACTTTTTTTCTAAAAAAAAAAAAACTTTGGCATCTTCCCATCAGAGCAGCTTGGCTCATGTGTCAGGTGATTATTTCAAGTAAATACTCCGTGTGTGTGTGTGTGTGTTTACAATATTAAAAATACTACACTCCAGCACTATTAATATGACATCAATAACACTGTTAGTGTCCCCCAAATGGATGTCCCCCAGAAAGGGCTCCTCTCCTCCGGTTCTGCTACCCTGATCACGGGGCCCGGATTCCCCCTTCTCTCCCCCCAACGTCACACACTCCTCTCCTCCTCGAAAGCACCCTCCCCTCTGGGGCGCAGACCCAACTCACCGGAGGAGGAGTGATCCGGGGTCTTGGCCGTCTTTCGGAGACGCGGGGCTGCGTCTCCCTCACAGAGGCGAAACGCGGCGAGGAGAGAGTTCCCTCTGAGACGGAGAAGGGATGGAAACTCACTGCCCGTCCAGCAGCCAGCAAGCCCTTTGCAAAGATGTGAGTGAAACCTTTAAATGGACTTTACTGAGGGAAATATGACATAAACGCCGAGAGCCGACAGGGACGATGCGACTCAGCTGTGGCCTCGTGTTGCACTTTGCTAAATGCTGTTTGGAAGAGTCATCGACGGGGGTCCGTTTGGCGCGGAAAATTACTGGGGTGTTCGAAATGGGGAAGAGAAGGTACAAATAATGGGTGCATAACAAAAAATATTTTAAAATGGAATGGCAGCGTTATTAGTTGGTCAACAAAGTATTTTAAGCAGTTTCGATTTGATTTTTCTTAAAAGCATCCTTGTAAACCCGACGCTGGCAGAGGGAACACGACTTTTCGAGTTCTACTTACAGAAATGCTTTCGCGAGGCTGGAAAAAGCTTTTTGAACGTCGCCCTCCTTCGGGTGGAAATGCAGCGGAGATTCCTGTGCATTGAGTTTCTTGATGACTTTAGCAAAGTGCTCGTGTTCCTCCGAGCTGCAGAGGCCGATTCGAGGCCAGGCGCTGGAATGTGGCTTGTATATAAAAAATAAATAAATGAATAAATAAATAAACATATAAAACTGTATATAAAACTAATATTTTATTTTACAGCAGTATTATTAATACAGTACATTTTAGAACTTTTGCACGCGGTAGTAGTGCTCTTGAAGGAATTCCACCCCGTGAAGCCTCCTCAGGTGTCACGCTTTGATGGAATAAAGAAAACCAACTTGGCCAAAGTGTTTTCACTTGGGGAGCGAGAGAAGGAAAAAAGCTGCGTCTGGATGGAGGGGAACTGCTTTGATGACAGATTTGCTCATCTGGTGTAAAAACGCAGCGCGGCTCGTGTTTAATGGTAATACCCGCAGGAAACCTGACAAATCCCGCCACTTCTCCTGCTTCAGCTGCAAGGTGCTGGGTTTTCCAAGGGCGCCGCTGCGCTCGGTAACCCCGGAAGCCCCCCGAGGGTTCGAGCTGGGGGATCGCTCGTCGCGTGGCGGTTCCACCCGGTCCACGGGACGCCGCCGCCGCCTCTGGCCTCGCGTCCCTCGCGTGACGGGACCGGCGCCGATACGGAAGACACCTCTGGCCACCTGGCGGAGGGGGTGAGGGGGTGAGACGACGTAATAAAAAACGTGTTTAACGTGGGGCGGAGGGATTTGGCGGAGGAACGGACCTGCCAGGTTAGATCTTCCTCTGGCAGCCATCTTGGCTTCTGTGAGCAATTTAGACTCCAGCCAGTTGGAAGTGGCTCCCCAGTTTCCACAGGAGCCCTGCAGCAGCCAGAGTCTGTTTTTCCAGGACATCTTGAGACGTTCATCTCTACACCTCCGCTTCCCCTAGCACCTCATTTAGAAGGCACCACGCAGATATGTGAACTGTGCAGGTCCTCCTCTCGCCGGTGCCCATCTTTCTTTTTCGAGGGAGGATGAGATTCCCCAGGGGCTGCGATCACACGCGCTACCGTGAGCCCGGACCCCTCCTCTTTGTCGTCTGCCTGCACTGCTCTGCGTGCGCGTGCCGCTCTGCACCGCGCGGCCCCATCTTCTGAGGTTTCGGCAACCGTGGGCCTGAGGCTGGCGACGGCTCCCCGGGGAGCGGCTGCTCGACTCGGGCGGGTCACCTCTTCAGGAGCGACGCGGCTTCATTAAAGCGCGACAAAACCAGTCACTCTTACCGCTTCTGCGGCCCTTTTCTTTAATGACTCCGCATTTGTGAGCCATTAGCGCATCCGCCCTTCACGCGGTTCGGCTCTCGGCGATATCAAACGCACCTTTTTTGTCTTTGATCTCTCCCGGGGGTGACGGCGTGCGCCACCTTCGGGTCGCTGCAAAACGGGATGAAACAAGCTGCGCCTGAACGGGGATTCGTATTTGGTGGGTGTAGCCGTTCCGCCTGCCGAGATCCGAGGCATTCCGGGAACTGCTGCCTTTGCCACTTTCCCGCCGCGTCCCGAGTTTGCGAGTCGTCCTGCTTTGGAGGTTCTGAGGAACACCAGACCGCCTGGAGCTCGTTCCCATCCGCGTTTTGTACGGCGCCTCGTCGCTGTCCGCCGAGACCCCCCGATGGCACTCCTCTGTCGCTCACTACTTTTATTACCCATTTGTGGGGGGGGGAGCAAAGACCCCCCCCCCCTTCACTTATAGCTTCAACATTTGGCAATTATCTCCGGCGGGGAATAGATGCAAACCAAAAAGTCTCACTTTCATAGCTCCTGTTTGTTTAGAACTCAGTTCCCAGTCCCTGCTGCCTCCGGGTTATTTTCCATTTTGTTCCCTTCCAAGCCTTGCCAGAGGTGTCCAAAAAAAAAAAAACTTCTAGAACGTTCCGGCACATCTGTACGCGGTTCCCGGCCTGCGAAACCCTGTAAGAGCATCTCCCAGGTTTAATGAAGTGCAGGTGAGGGTTATTAATATGATTCATTGCCGCCGCTCTGTCGTTCGCGACACTTGCGGATTCGCCGGGTAAAAAGTGCATTTTTAAAACAAATAAGTAAGTGTGTCTACAGAAAATGGCGTTTTAATTTGCAATTACAAGAAAAATGTACTTGTCAAAACTTACAGCTCCTAATGGTAATTAGATACTAACAGCATGTTTTTGGGGTATATTTAGAATTCGGAGGATTCCATTTAACTTGACGTCAAATAAAATTCTTTTGAAGCACATTAACAAACCACTTTGACTAGGAAAACACACACACACACACACACACACACACACCTTTTCTAACAGTGGCTGTGGTTTGCTGGGTTGAAAGGTGGAGGACGGCAGGGCCGAGAAGCGCAGGCTCTGTGGATACCAGCTCGGCGCAGTAGCCCTCGGGTTGCTCCTCCTGTCCCTGGGCCTCTCTGTCTTCAGCCTCAAGTACCTGTGGAGCCCAAACCCCGGCAAGGTAAATCCTGGGCTGTACCTGCCGTCTCCCTGACGGGGGGGCTGGTCGGGAGGGGTCCACAAACTGCTGGGGTCCATCGCCGGGGGCCAGAGGAAGTGGCACGACGCGTTTTAGGAGCCGCCGAAGCCTTAATCTGAGCTGTTTAGTAATGATCCGAATAAAAGCGTAAGAACTGTGCCAGCGACTAATATGAGGAGCGTTTCACGCAGCGTGTCGGGTGCTGGATTTGAGGTTGGACGGACCGCGTGAGAGAAGGAGCGTATCTATGTGAGAAAGAAAGTCGCTCCTCACCTCGTGGCCTTTGGATAAATTAATTTCCACAGTTATTACTGGTAACAATGCGAGTTCACTTAAAAACAAAAAAAAACGTGGAGCCAAAGAGCGCTTGGCGTCTGCAGGACTGTCTTAAACCTCATTCGCGCGTTTGTCCTGAGAAGCCGAACATCTGGACCCAAGAGACGCCCTTAATGAAACCGGTCGCAGCCCTGGAAGAGTTTCGCGTGGAGATACGGCCTTCCTTTCAGGCTGCAAATGGAACATTAAACCCATAACAACAATTTTAAAATTTAAAGGCATCTTAGCGGAGGTTTGATCTCAGGGCGCATTTTCAAACGCTGTTCGCTGCCTTAAAATTCCCGGGCAGCGAAAGTTATAGACGGTGCTAAATTTTTACGAGGCGCCTCTCTGCCTTTCTCTCCCTTCCGGTGTCTGCGTAGATCACCAGGAATATTCACAGGGTATTCGCTATATATGGCGGTAATATTTTGACTGTAATGCACACTGTTCATCGGCTAGGTTTCTGTCCAAAGACTTTACACCATGTGTGATAACATATAAAAAATGATGGATTGGAAAGGTTGGTGTATTAGACCAACTTTCTTTAACATCTAGGAGTATAGATGACTAAGTGACTGGGGCTGCTGAATGATGGAAAAGTGTTGCTAAGTGACATTTCCTGAGCTAATAATAATAATAATAATAATAATAATAATAATAATACCTTTTTGGCTTGTTCCTTTTTTGTACACCAGGGGTGTCTAGTATGGAGCCATTATTTTTACATATTTTACACATATACATATTTTAATTTTTATTCTGTTCAGTACGTTTTATTTTATTGTGGTTTAACATTCTTCCTAACAAGCTGCCTTGGAATAACAATTGTACCTGGTGAACGAAACTTGCCGTTGCAGTCGGAGTCCTAATTCATAGTAAAATATGTGGCTAAAAAAAAATAAAATAATAAGAATAAGCAATGTTAAAAAAGTGGGCCGTTACATTTACTTTTTATAACACAGTTATTCCCAGTCATTCTGTAAACTGAAAGGATAAAATTTGCTGTAAAAGAAAAAACAGCAATAATAACATTTGCAAAAAAGAAGTATAACTGCATGAAGCACCAGTTAAGAACGTGAATAAATAACGTGACGTACATGCGCCGATCCCGCCCCGCCTCGTCCCCGGAAACCTGCTTGTCCAAGCAGACCGCGTGCTGGCGCCGCACTTATTAAACATTCTTTGTATTCAGTCTGTTTTTCACGACCAGTTATCAATCATTAAAGTCGTGCTTTCGGCTCGCGGCTCACACGCTGACTAACTTAGCTGCGCGGCGTCTCTTGTTGCCCTAAGATGATGTGAGTGAAAACTGAAAAATTAAAGAAACAGACTTTCGCCCCGTCTTCTGCAATATTCCGCAGCCCGCGTCCACAGTAAACTCGGAATATACATTAGGTACGCAGAGGAGACAATGCGCGCACGATCAGACCGCCGGCTGGACGAAGACAGCTGGAGACGTTCCTCAGATGGGCAAAACTACATATTCTGCTTCTCCGGCTTAATGGAAACCTTCTGTGTCCCATTAGTTGTCTGCAAAACCCGTTCTCTTCTCAGACTCAAAATATGTCTGTGCAAATGACGGATATGAAGTAACGGTTTAAGAGATTATCGAACGGACCCACGTTTAAATCTCACGGACACAAAATGAAATTGTCGCGAGCAGTTTAGCATACAAAGCTGACTGTGAAAAAAGGGACTTGACTACAGGGATAACTGGTAATAACTCTTAACTAGTTCAACTGGATTAAGTGAGTCGACGGGGCGGGTTGTGGGCCTGCTGGTTTCAGAGAGGCAGCTGGGTTTGAAACCGGTCCACGTCAGGCAGACCCGCCGGGATTTAATCCCCTCTCCTGCCGTAATTGGAGGTTCTGCGAACGCCTCTGTCTGACACTCTGTCTTGCAAAATGAGAAGATGCAGAAACTTTCTTGCTCTTACATACTTAATCCCCCCCACCCCCCGTCGCCGTTCCCATGAAGAGATAAACAAACTGTGCAGCAGAATCTGCTTGTAGATCTAAACTAGGGCCGCCGATACGCGGCCCCTGTCTTCCAGCGAAGCGCCTTTAATGAAAGCCACTTTCAGCGCTCGCCTCCGATCTTCTACCACAAATAAATATTCGGCCTGGTTACAGAGCCACGATGTGACTAAACTGAGCAATTTTGATCTCGTGTGACGAGTTTTTCGCTCCCGTTGCCGGCGCTTCACGGCGCTGCATCGCACACCGATTAAACCGCTCGAACGCTACGAGGGTCTCGGAACAGCGCTCCTGCGGGCTCCGTATTCATGGCGCGGTCCATTTTTCATAAACTCGTGTGGTCATCCGGCATATTTGCAAACCTCTTTGCAGCGACTTCTGAGTTTATGAAAAATAGACCACAAAGTCTTGAGTGTGGGATAAAATGCGTGCCTTATTTTAGTGAAAATCCAGAACACGATGTCTTATCGACGTTCTCCTACTGATGCGGACCGAAGCCGGACTTTGATTCTCAGCGTCTGGTCATTCTGAACAGCCCACGGACCTACGCTTCTGGTCCCATGGCCTCTGAAACCAAGACGGGGGGTCTGGTTCATCTTCAGGCCCTCGTCCCCCTCCTCATCCTGCAGAATGTGAGACATGGGTGATTTTCCATTTTTACTTCTGTACAAGAAAATAGGCTTGAGAAGCCCATTTGCACATCTGCACGGCTGCCCAGATGTCTGACTGCAGCAGTTTGTGGAATTGTACTTCTGACATCTGATGATGCCTGACGTCTTCCGCCCGCCCTTCTCAGACAGAACTTCTCCTGTTAAAACCCAGTTCTTTGTGAGGAAAGCTGTGTGAAATGCTTCTCCTTCTCACAGTTCGCTCTACTACTCGATGGAGAGTAGACCCACCTCCCAGAAGGTTCTCAATATATGTGGCAAACTCTTTCTCAAGTGCACACGCATGCATGCTTAATATATATCGCCACATCTGCGCAGCGGTGGTAGATGTGGAGATTCCGAGTGATAGAAACATCGGGAAGAAGCTGGAGAAACACCAGGAACTGCAGGGAATGCGGAAGGTGAAAACCAGGGTGGTCCCACTGGGATAGAAACACTTGGGCTCGTGACCCCTAAGCTGGAGGAGCGGCTCCATCGGAGCCCAGGTATGACATCATCATCTCAGTCCAGAGGAGCGCAGTCCCAGGAACAGCAGAAATACTGCACCGTAACCTCGAACTCCCAGGCCTCTGGTAGGAGGAAAGACAACCCCCACAGAGAGAGCGGGGTGAAAAAGAACATCTATATTGAGGTATTTCCATTGCACAGGGGGCGGAGTGCCCAGGCACCAGGATAAAAGCTCCTGAAAATAGCTAAATAGGTATATAGGTACAGGTGTGTGTACATATATTTATAGGCAGCGTTTACCCTACTGCCTGGGCACTCCACCCACCCCCCAGTGGTCTCCAGTGCCCAACTTCAAATTAACTGCCACAGAAAGGTAATTTGTTCAGTGAATTGTATTTCAATATGACATTGTAACCACTTGGGGACTTTTTTTTAATTACTTGCAAACATATGTTCTTACCGACGGCCGGAGGAACCGTTTGCCATAATTTTTCCTGCCAGAGTGTGTATTTATATGGGCGAGGCAGCTCCCAGGACGCTTCTGCTTGGCCGGGGCCAGAATTCCCGCCGCCCTGCCGGGCTTCCACCCCTCATTCCGAAACACCGAGCGACTTTTCGTCTTTCTCTCAAACCGGAATTACATTAATTGGGTCTTTGGCAAATTTACAGAGACAGGATCGGCTGGGACGGGACCGGACGGGACGCGGTGGGATTTCATTGATCCCTGCAGGGAAATTCACACACAGCACAGCAGCCGGACACACAGGACAGCAAAAAAAAATAAAAATAAAAATAACGCTCCCAAGACGAATAACAGTAAACAAATAACAGAATCGAAAGAGTAAAATAAATAAATAAACAACCTATTAATAACAGTGACGAATACGGCGACGGGTCCCTGCGCGGCCGGGCGGAGGCGGACGGCCCCGGAAGTGCTTCTCGGTGCACCTCGAACCCCTTTTTTCTGCACAACCCCCTTTAAGCGACCGCGCCTTCGCTGCTTGAATAATACAGTTTAAATGAACGGTAAGGAGCTGAGCCACTGCCGTAAACGCGCGCTCACTCGAGGCCCCCCCATCCAGCCGGGTCCTCCGCCGGCGCCGGAGGGGCGAGTGCGGAACGTGTGCGGCCGCTGCGGCGGCGGCCGACTCTGTCGAACATTTCTTGTCGGGCGGCTGCAGTTCCTCGGCGGCGGCTGCGCCGTGTACAGCCTGATTGAGCTTTCACATCGCGTTTGGCTCCGCCGGCTTTACGGGCTGCAGTCTGCAGGTCCTGTCACAACGCATCTTCAGCACCGCGCTGGGCAACACCTCGGCTGCGTTATTCGGGGGGAATTAGCCCGGTAACGTCCTTGTCTGTGGTGGAGGTCCGGACCGGAACGGGTGCGGGGAGAGTCTGAGAGACGGGCACCAGCTGCAGACGTATTTAACCCGCCACGAAAATAACAAACTCGGCGTCTTCCCCCCCACTGAGATCAGGCGGGAGCTTCGTCGCAGAAGACGCCTGAGAGTCGACCGTCTTCCGCAGCAGGGCGTTGTCTTACGCCCGATTTCTGCACCTTGCAAATTCTTGCAAAGAAAAGGGAAAAACTGGAGCAAATATTAGATTAAAAGGTGCGGTCGCTGCCCTGGAATCTAGAGCCCTTCGTAAGCTAAAACCAAATGTTCCTTATTGTACCTCGAGAAACAGAAGCACCTCTAGAAAGGAGGAGGAATATTTGTGATCAGCAAAGAAATAGATCATCCCTGAGCTCCCGATGCGGCTATTTCAGCTGCTCATTACTGAATGTGTCGTGCGGTTTGTTGTGCGGAAGGATAACAACGTTTCCAGCGGCTCAACGGAAAGTCCGCAGGAGGTGGTACTTCATCTTGTCTTGGCCCAGAAGCTACGAGTGCTGCAGCTCCCGTGTTACTGTCGCCCAAGTGGTGAAACGGGGTTCCCCGTCCTCTTGACCGCTCTGCCCTCTCTTCCCTTCCACCTCCGTGAGCTCCGAGCGTCACTTCTGATCTCCAGCGGCTGACTTCAGCGATGGCGTCTGGGATGGGTCGTCTCGTGTCGACATCTTCATGCTGTATACCTTTCCCATCTAGAAAAAAATGTCCATTTTCCATTAAGGGCTTATATCGACATGAACGAGAGACTTGAGATGATACCATGTGCATCTTCAGTCTCTTTTGAGCGCGTTGAATTGCCTGAAAGGGGATGGGAGGCCTTGGCTTGGTGTGTGACTCATATCTGCTTTTGCACACGCCGCAGCCGAGCCACTAGTCCACACGCCGAGTATCTAATAAAAGGATTTGGAGAAATTCGCCTTGTGAAAAGGGCTTCTTGGGCCGCATTCTTCAGTGTCCTTGTCAGTAAGAGGGCTCTTATGAGATCGCTGTATTGTACGTCGAATGCTAAAGGTTCTGCAACAAAAGACGTAACCTGCATTGTGACCTTCCTAAGCTCTAATATCATACTTTTGGAAAAAACTCCGTTTCATTTTTCTGTCTGAGCCGCGTTGGTATTTGCTGTGTATTCAGGCACGGACCGAGTGACTCTGAGGACCGTATGATGTCTGCGCGCCTGTCACACAAAAACCCCTTTATGTACCTGTGTATGTAATATATCTTTCATGCCGCCCTAGCAGTGTCTCTTTCACAGTTTAGCAAATTTGATTTACAAAAGTTTAGCAAGTGCAGAAGCGTCGTGGGCTCCGTAGTAAAGCCTTTGCACCAAAGTGGCAGCGTTGGGCTCATTTTCCTATCTAGTTTAGACACACGGGACCTTCCAAAGGGAGGCCAGACATGAAAAGGAGCTTTGAGTCCCTTTGTATGGGCTCAAGTCCTCTGAGGCTCCACAGGCCTGTTGTTTCTGGTGAACCTTGCAGCTCCTCCACCTGAGCAAATGAAGATCACGGGGAGGAAGGCGCGCGCGCGCATGCATGTGAGTCTGTTCATGAACGTGTGCCGGGTTGGGAGAGCGATCTGCTGTACAGAAATATAGCTTGGACGTACTGCACCGGTCATCCAGAACCATTTACACGCACACTTAACCACAGCAGATAACTCTGCCTCACCTCCTGGGCGTGTTAAGCAGCGTGGCACTGTGGAGATGCTCAGCAGTAGCTAAAAGCAGCTAAACACCACTGTAGTTAAGTGACGGCAGTGGAAGTTTATGAGAGCATTGTAGGTAATAAACTTTGGATGTAAAGTAACCGCAGAGGTATGTGCCAAAAAAAAAGTTCCGAAACGTTGTAAGAAAAACCTCCCGATGTTATTCGACAGGCTGAGATCGTGGTCTGTCGACAGGCGACGGCAGGACAGCCAAGGACTGGAGGTCATTCTCGCTGCGCCGCGTGTCCCGTTGTTGCCCAGTCAAATTTAGGAGAACACGGTGCCTTCAGAGATGTCCCTTGCTGGCAGGATCACCTCATCCGAGGGAACAGGTGCGACTAATGAGCAACGGGTGGACTGAGAACGGAAGCCCGAGACGAATGGTTCTGCGGTAAATGGAAGCGGCTGTGGGAACGAGGGGGTAGGACAGGAGACAATAAGAGGACGTGAAGCAACTGAAGGAAAACTACAGAAAAGCGACGAAACGGGTGAATCGTGACTGAAGCCCGCGGTTTTGTGCAGGGCACAGTATTGGTAGCTGGGGAAAACAAAAATTATGATGTTACCGTTATTTGTGGAATTGGTTGCTATTTACAGTATAGTGAACTTAACGCCTACACAGGAGACCCGCTCGCCACTGTGTGGGGTGACTCCTTTAAGCCGATAGCAAATACAGATGATGCCGGTGATCCTGTTAATACCGCATTATTACAGCCAACTTCTTTATGTCTGAAAGATTTAGTATAAACAATTTTTTATAGTTAATCTCTCAAGCCAGGCCAATCCCTGTCAACAAGAGACCGTTTAAACAGCCATTTATTGCAGTGGCCGTGTTTAGCGCTCTGTGCTACAGGAAAAAGCCTCTGACTCACTTGGATTTGTTAGCTTGGGGTACGAGAAGATTTAAGGAAAGAAATGTTTTAAATTCGGCAAGGTCCTGGATCGCCGAGGTTTCCCAGCTGGAGATGAGACCTTTCTGTATTTGTTCCCAGAACCAAAAACATCTCCGCTTTGAGACCCTCCGAGTAGGAACTGTGCCAGGGGTCCTGTTACCGCCGTCCTGCCGGTCCCGAGACCTCAGCCGATCACGGCTCCCCAGGTCCATGACCGGCGCCGAAGCCTCGCTTTATGACAGGTAGCAGAAACAGATCTGTGGAATGATGCTGCCGACCCGGATTCCAGCCCTACGTGTCCGCCGTGCCTCAAGGACGTTCCCGTTCGTCCTCTGCTCAACAGCTGGGCTGCGATCCCAACACGCCACCCCCGGAGAGCCCTTTTTGACGAATCTGTCGTCTGCGTTTCAGAGCTGTCACCGATTCTTCCCGTAGTCGTCGCACAACAGAAATGAGTCAGAACTTAAATGTTTATTTACAGGAACTCACGCCACTTCAGGAGTCGCACCCTTGTTCCACATTAACAACGGAAATTAAACCCTTGCCGACTTTGATTTGCCCTATTAGACCCGCATATTCTGGTTAGTGTTTTCTTTTTCTTCCAGCTGGTTTAAAAAATGTATCCATCCTCATTAGCGGCTAATAGGTTTCATCTTGTCATATTAGCCGGTGCCTTCGAAGCGGCCCACAATGTAGGCTCGTGTTTCTTGTGTTCTGCTTCGAAATGCCTCTGATCCGCGGGAGGGCGGAGCACGGTGAAAAGAATTCTAAAAACACCGGCGGGGGCATTTCTAAAGCTCAGCGAGAGTGGCGGACATTTTGAGCGTCCACAGAGCCCACCTCCCCGGCGGCCCCCTGGCCTATAATTCAGTGGCTCGATCAGACAGTTGCCTCAGTGTTTGGGCTTGCAAAGCCGGTGTTCATGAAGATGCATCGCAGAGCGCCGGTGTCTGCAGGGAGGGCCTTGATGAATATTTCATGCTACATCAACCGCCCTTTTATTATACAAGATTGCTTGTATTCAAACACAGGGAATGAATTCAGATTAACAAGCCGCTGGAAGACCGGCTCTCTCTTCCCACTCGTTCTCCTCCAGAGCCTCTGGCGTGAAACTTGCGACCAAGGTCGCCGTCCCACCTTTCCGTCCTTCATCGGAGACGTTCTTCAAGTATTGATCACGGGACGGGGCTCGTCCGGCTCGGAGGGACAAAAAAGCAGGCAAAGAAGAAGCTTCTTTGTCCCACATCGGCACAACCCCTGCAGAGACAGATAGTTATAAAGTCCAGACAGGAACGGCAGGGTCGCAGCGGTCAGCACAACACGGTCACGGCTGCATAATAGCCGGTATGTTCGATCCCGGTGGAAGAAGACGGGAGGGATTGTGAGAGGCCTGAGCAAATGGTCCGGTTGGCCCCGGGGACCGCGGGTCCTCAGGCCCCACAGACATCTCTCAGCCCCATATCTAATCGGGAGGTTGAATTAAAGCAAAGCGTGACATTGTGCTCGAGTTAAGATCCTTCACCTGGAAAAATACAAGGCTTTTCACGGGACGTCCCCTTTGCCAAAACAAAAGAAAAGGCAGAAAAGCAGTATTGAGCGCCACGAAAACAACGGGGGAGTCGGGAACAGTCCCGTAGTGACAGGGATATTGTCGCAATGGCCGGCTGGATTTTTTTTTTTTTTTTTTTTTTTTTTGGGGACATAAAAAAAAAAAAAATGGTTTAGACAACAAT
>UFQX01000503.1:314295-334791 GCA_900497675.1 Arapaima gigas
TTTTTTTTTTTTTTTTTTTTTGTTGAGGACATAAAAAAACAAACAATGGTTTAGACAACAATGTGTCTCGTTCCCAGAGGTGAGCTCAGAAAAGGCGCACTGACCGTCTGGAAATCAAAGCCCCCCCACCCCCGCCGGCGTGACGTTTCGGCTCCCTATTGAACACAACTCTATTAACGGTGCGGTGACTGGTGCGAAGGTGATTTATGGCCGGGGAGAGAGCGAGTTGTTTAAAATGGCTGGTGTGATTAGTCATGTACGCTTCGGAGCAGGAAAAAGAGGGCCGCGACGCCCCCGCGGATCAAAACCGGTCGCAGGCGTTAGCCAATCGCGGTTAGGTGGTCAAACGCGGCCGGCGAGGGAGTCCCGGCAGAGCCGGGGAGGGGGTTCTGGAGGAAACAGCGGGCTGTTAAAGTGGCCTCGAAATCGGGGGAGGGAGGACAGGGAAACAAAGCTGATTTGTGTTGCTTTTAAAGCGCAATTGTTTTGCGAGGGCCGCAAACGTTTGGCCGTGCGCCTGCGGTCGCCGAGTAGCAGCCGTTGTCCCCCAAAGCAACTCTTTGGATTGTCGGATTATAGTTTTGATCCGTGTGTGTGTGTGTGTGTTTTTTTTTTTTGGTTTTTTTTCCACGCACCCCCTGTCGTCCGCAGGGGATGACGCCCTTTGTACGGCCTACGTTTTTTCCCCCAATCGCCTGCGCGTTCTTACCGGACGCGCAACGCGAGTCTCCAGCTGTGCCTGAACCTCTCGACCAAGTTGTCGGAAAGACACAAAAGGAGCGCGACGAAAACGGCGTCCGCGTACTCGCCGGCGCACACTGCGCCTAAAGCAAACGGCGGAAACGCGGCTCGGAGGTCGCGGCTTATTTAGAGACGCGCTCCCCAGCGTGTCCCTCGGTGTCCCTTGGTCGGAAGCGGCAGATGGATGACTGTGGCCTAGTTTAAGGGGCTGAGGGACAAATACGGTGCCGGCGGTTTCGGTGGGGGGTGGAAGACGCCGTTCGGGAAGAACGACAATAGGGAGGCCAACGCGGAAGCAAAGCAGATATTCATAACAGCCTCGCTGGGGGAAAAACAGACCCCCGGTGACAGTAATTGCTGCATAAGTTACACCTTGGAATTGGAAAAATGAAGGTGAAGACCTCACTATTTTCATGCTCTGTGAGACCAAATGCTACTTAATTAATGTAATTACTGTAAAACCACTCATTAAAATGCAGTCCTATTATTTTATTCCCGTCTTGTACCAGATATAAAAGCACGAAACGCCCTGTGTTGTGACTGTCCTTGAGAGATGGAAGCAGTAACGTGCACTTTGAATAAGGTAATCTTTAAAAACGACTACGCTGAATCTGCAGGGATCTCGTGTACGGCTGGGGATCAAAACCGGAGGAAATCTCTGGCCGAAGTTCGCTCTGAATCGCTCCCCCGCGGAGCGCGCGGGTTTTGCGGCCTTCGGCGTGACCTGCGGAAAGGGGGGAAATTGCTCGTCGTAGCTTAAAACAAAACAGTTAGCAGTTCGTTCGAGACCAAGAAGCAACGTGTTTCATCATTATCAGGTTCGCAGTTCGCGCCATTGCTCAAGGTGACCTACACTGTTACCCCGCGATGTGACACAGCTTCACAAGTGTCAGATATTTTTACTGCGTCGCTTCCAGGGTAAAGAACCACAGTAAAGTGAGCGAGATTCAAACCCTCATCTCCGCTCCACCTGCGGCTTTAAGGACTTCTGCTTGGCTTCAGATTTTATATCTGAGTATGTAGCATTCATTTTTTTTTTTTCCCCGTGATAAAGTTTCGAACCGCCACTTCCATACTTCCGAGCTGTTCTGCTCTTATTTAAAACCACACTATTCAGGTTATGTAATAAATTCCCGGAGGATCTGCATTATTTGTTTGTCATGTTCTCACACACATCTAACCACAGATCTAATTAATAGTTTTATTACTTAGAAATTGTTGGTAAAGTGCTGGAGCGGCAACTTTTGTTTTTCTAAACATCACGACCGGAGGAGTAAAACAAAGCGCCTTATTAGAAAAGAAAGGGGTAAATTTTAAACTCTTCTTCAGCAATCGCCGTCTCTCCAAGTGGGGAATTTTTGCACATTTGGACGTTCTGGTTCTATATTCAAACGCAGCTTTAATTAACCGATTAAAAAACGAATAATTGACTCGGAGAGCTTTATTTCAGCGTTCATTAACTGTTACGCAGTGTTTCTTGTTGCTTAAAATACAACCGAGAGATCTGCCATCTCTGAAAGGATTTGCGAGCCACATTAAGTACGATGCCCGGCGTTATTTTTGAATCATGATTGTTCGCGTTCTGAACTTAGATAAACCCAACCGGAACGTTTTCCTATGTCGCAAGTTTGCAAAGATGAAAAAAAAATCCCATTAATATTCACGTGTCTCTCATTGCGGTGTACTTTTTAAGCGGCAGAGAGATCGTGGCGGGGAACGGAAGTGGGCAGCCGTCGAAGCCTCGTGTCAGCCTCCCGGTGGAGGAGGCCTAACCTCCAAACCCTGCGTCACTTTTCTTCTCTGTCTCGTGACGCGTCGTGAGGAAAAACAGCTTCGCACGGAGAGACGAGCCGTTCCTCCAGCGGGACCGTAATGGCGGGGCGGGGGCCTGCAGTCGCTGTCCTGCGTAACCAAAGCCCCGACTTCATGGCTCCTGGTGAAACCTGGCTCCCGTGCAGACGCTCTTCACCCCCCAAATCCACATCTCTCCACCTTCTTATGCCGCAGAGGGTCTGTTACACCGCACCCCTTTACCGCGGTACTCCAGCTGCCGGTCCCCGAGACCCCCGTATAATCGGCGGTGAGTTAACACCCGGGTGCAGAGTTCCGTCCGCGGGAGGCGGAGCCGCGGGAGGGGAATATCGGAGACGGGCACTAGTGAGAAGCTAGGTGGCGCCATTCGTGTTTTCGGTGTCGTGTGGCCCGGGTTCAAACGCGGTTTCCGGTCACTTCTGCCCCCCGGTAACAGCTGTTACAGCCACTGCGTTTTACCGCTGTTTCTGTTTTATATTCGTCTCATTTTTACACAAATTTCACCATTAAATGTTTGTTGCTGTTACTACTGATCCTGACGAATGAAGCGTAATGTACGACACTAAATAAAAAGTAGCCGAATATAAACACGCAGACGCATATTAATGAGCTCATTGACTGTGAGGTAATGAGGTACCTGGGGGGTAAAGTGTCAGTTTACCCCACTCAAATGGGTATTTTACACTGCTGGGGGGATTCTGGGGGAGTTAACTGGTGATCCTCAGACGAACCCGGAACAAACCGTCATTTTCCTCATGAGAAACAACAGAAATAGTTTCCCGATACGTGAGATTGTGGTACTGGAGGAAGATCTAGGGACCAGTGACACTTGATACCGCGGTACAGGTGTGTGATTTAGCTATGTTTCTCCCTCCAGGAAGCATAAATAGGTAAAAACTTTAAGGGAATTATTGAGCTGCATGTTTGATTTTACTCAGGTTAATCTTCCTGGGGGCCAAAGCGCCACGATCGCGCACCTCAACCGCGGCGTCTTCCTCGCCGGCGGTGGTGCTTCCTGGCAGCGGAGCGACAGCGACGTGGCAAAGCGCCGTTTCCAGAAGTTCACTCCTGGACTGTGACACTTGGCAAGCCGGAGCCCATCTTCTCCGGGAGGTGCCGTGTCCCTGATGATCACAACATGTCCACAGCTGTACTTTAAACTGGGCCTGATGCTCCATCCTTCGCCGCGCGGCTCCCCTCCTTATTTCCTTTTCATCGGCATCTTCTTCAGCTGGAGCCCGTCTGTCTCCACATGCAGAGAAGAAGTCTTCATGAGAGGGATGAGCTTGAGATCACTTCCTCAGCTGTCCCTGTGGGAAGGAAACTCATTGTTCCTCCATAAACCCCCCCAACCCCTCCCCCTCCCCCCTCCCGCCCACTTAATAAGGGAGCAGCAGCAGTAGCTGTAGCCTAATGCTGTTACACCAGTGCTGGCAGCTGCTACTGTAGTGTAGTGTAGTGCAGTAGTGTAGTGCGGTGTGTAGTGCTGCGGTCACTACTGTACCCAGGCTGAAGCGTCACCTCCCGTTGTCACCCCTGTGACGGAGGTGCCCACACCCAGGCGCCGGACGGATAAACAGCCGTAAGCAGGTCGACGCTGTGAACTGCTGTGGAGCGAAATGTGGACAGAATCAGATCATGTGACCTGTTAAGGCCCCAGTAGAAACAGCAGCGTCGTGACTGCAGTCAAGGTGGCTGTAATGTACTTCAGTGGCTGTGATGTTTTTACTGCGTTTGCCGCTGCGGTGAAACTGTTTCCACCGGAACCTCAGGTGCTCCGTGTTTCTCTGCCAGCAAGTCCACTCATTACAAGCTGGCAAGGAGTCGGGGAGAGAAATTTCCCCCGGTGTCACCAAACTGCGGGGAAATGGGGGAAAGCGCCACTTGTGGGGGCCGGGGGGGGGAGAGCATTAGGTGGAGGACGAGCTGCATCTCTGTGTCTGTCCTGCTTCTGCGTCTCTGGAGTGCCGGCTGGACGGATGTCGGACGGACTCCTGTAATCTGTCCTAATTCCGCGCAGCTGCTTCCGCTGCGTCTCCGCGTGCTGCACGAGAGCCCAGAACCTGCATCCGGCCATCGATAACAACGCGTGTGCGTGTGAGAAGGGGACATCCCTTCGCTGCGGCACGGCGCCGGGTTCCAGAACAGTCTGCGGTTGCCCTCTGGCGCAGTCTGCCGACACGAATTGTTTTTGTCTTTTGGTGACTTTAACTGTCCGCGCGGCACAGAAACGCCGCTCACAGCGGGTCGGGGACGACACACAGGAGCGAGCGCGCAGCCCGCAGCCAGCAGCTCCAGCTCATCCATGTAATTGGCGCCCGGTACGGACGGGTACGAGGGACCTCACCTCCATCAATCACACGCGCGGGTCTGTCTGCCGCTCCCAGGTGACCCCTCAACCCCTTCCCCGCTCGGCTCTTTATCAGCATGTCTTGGCGTGAGTGACAGTTGTCAGGTCACGCATCGGTGGGGTGCTGCTCTCCACTTCCTTCAGGGGCAGAAGGGGGGTGTGAAGGGGGGGGTCTCGCCTTTCTGTTGCAATCCAACACCAGCATCCTCTCAGCCTTTGTCTTCTTGTGGCAAGAGGCTCATTCTTGGTAACAACCCTCAGGCTCCCATTGCCTGCTTGTGTTTCGTTCCTCTCCTCCCTCCCGCGGCGACGGGAGGCCAAGGAACCCTCTCGTAGAGAGCGGGAAAATTGTTTGAGAACTGGTGGGGGGGGTGGGGGGACCAGGGCTGGCGGTGGGGGGCTGCCAGTGAGGAGGGAGCTTGCGCGAACTTCTCAAGGTGTGTGACCCGCATACAAGCAGGCGAAGGTATCCGGTGCCTCTCAAGGTGAGCGGCCTCCCTGTTACTCAGACGGCCGCCTCAGGAATCCGTTTACGCGCTCCGGCGGGAGATGGTGTCAGTGACAGGTTTTCCGTCAAGTGTGATCGTGCGCCAGGCTTCGGTGACGCCCGCCGGTCACCGGCGCTTGGGTGACCCGTTATCGCAATCCAGATTACGGCGGTAAAGCGACTCTCGACAGCCTCATTTAACCGAGCGGCACGATGACGGGGGGGGGATTAAAACGGGAGCGAGGCGTGTTTGGTGCCACGCCTGACTGCAGCCTGCAACTGTCTGCTGCCTTTCTGGGTCACGCTGGAGCCGCGGTTCCGACTTCCTGCTGCCAAAATCGGCCGACGTCACGACGTCCAGCGTCGTCCCCTGACTTCTTGGACGTTCGCGTGTGTCTGAGTGGCTGAGCATCGCCGCAGGGACGGGCGACAATAAGCCGCGCTTCGACTTTTGTTTTAACGCTTTCGAATTCCCGCACAGGACCTTTTGCGTCTTTCTTTGACTCGACACCTGGAAATAACTGAAAATAACGCAGCGAGATGTAAACCGGTTGTTAGCGGCCACAATTTCCACCGGCGCCAGGGCTTCTTTTTCTCAAGTTTCTGGGCTGTGGCGGCTTCCGCTTTGTTTAAATTAATTTCGCTTATCTCCGTGCTCGACGTGGCAGCCGGGTGAGAAGCGGAGGCCCGTCCCCGGCAGCTCGACAGCCAAACCCGTGAGCCCCGTTCTGTTTGTTTTCCTTTGCCGGAAAGAGTGTTGTTATTCATAATTTGAAATAATGTGTTGTTGTCATAGCGCCTTTCAAAATGTAACGGGAACAGTAATTTCCGCCTATTTATTATGCACGGGTGAGAAACAGAGGGGTGACAGAACAAGGCCTGAAAAAATCTCAATCTTGTCTCTCGGATGTGCCCGCATGTAGGTGATTAAAGGACTGTTAGGCTGTAATGGAACTTTTCTAAAAGCACTTTGGAACCTCGTCCTAAAAGCGCCGTGGATGCGCTGCCGAGCCGCGGCGGAGGGTAAAGGACCGAGACGCCGAGGCCCGAAACCATCCGAAATTTGCCACCGAGCAGCTCTGATTCCATTAACCCTGAGCTGGGTAATCCATGTGAATAGCAGACACTTCATCATACACACTATTGTGAGTCCTCCTTTACTGCAGGCCTTTTGCGCGGTCCCCGCATTATGCCTTGAACCTGTGTGCTTCCCAGGGCCGCCGCTAACAGAATGACGGGGAAGCTAATTAAGTCTCATTATCATTATTCCCGCGCGACGCCAAGGCCCCCGGTTCCGCACGCGGGCTTCTGTCACGGGGTAGACGGTCCTGGGAGATGGGCGGGAGATGACGCAAAAAAAAAAGAAAAAAAAGGTGGAAAACAATAACCCCTCCGTTTAAAGGCCACACTTTTGAAAATCCTGAAAAACGGAGGCCAAGGGGCTTTTTTACCTTCTGCGTTTAATTTTATTGCGCCGTTTCTTAATCCTCCGCAGGCCAACGTGTCATTGAAACCGGCGTGATGGAAAAAGAAAAAAAAAAATCACCCGAGAACTCAAACCGATCGGCGTGTTATCTTAAGGCCGAATTGACTGTTTGGTCTCTTCGGGCCTGTGCACGGCAGGTGATTTTAATATCGTTGTGGTACGGAGATCACGGCCAGAGTTTCTTTATCCTGGTTCAAATACTAGGAGCAGTTTTGAATATTATACTTTTTTCCCCCCGTGTCTGAGCAGCACGTTGCTGGCGTTGGCAGCGAGAGGCTCACACACCTGGTCCACAAAGTAGCAGCCTGCTGCTAATGCGCTCTTCTGCGTCGGTGTAAACCAATAGCTCATCGCTTCTCCTTCTGCTAATGCATTACTAGCATGTCTGACCGGGTCTGCGCAGCAAAGCTCATCGTGGAGGAAGAGCTTTCAAGCAGGGTGCCGATTTCACAGGCAAGGAACTGTACGCCCAGGCCTCAGGCTGTTGGTCTGACGCTTGCGAGAAACCTCTGTGCAGCGTGAAACACTTTGGAGAAACGCTGAGAGAAAAGTTATCAGAAGTAGTAAAAATGAATGGATGGGGTGGATAACATAGGCGCCGAATCTGGTCCCACCGGAACGCCACCCAGGTACAGTCCATCAAAGACGTAATTTAAGCTTGATATTTTTACCACGCCGCTGCACTATGTACTACAGTGAGACTTTTACAACCTCATTTGCAATGAACTTGTAATGCGGGCAATAAAATGAAATAAAGTCAGCAGCGTAGCTGAAACGCACAACATACATACGTTCACAGCAGAGAACGAGGCGCCGGTACGACTGGATCAGAGGGGGACTGGGCGGTATAATGTTTATATTTTCCCTTATATCACGCTTAAAATAGATTTTAAAAAAAAATTATATATACCGTATTTTCTGGAATCTTTCTGCAACGGTCAGTAAAACCAGAAATCGGTAAAATCGAGGTTGGCTGAAGGGGAGACGGACCGCGTACACTTTGGTGTTCTCTACATAAGCAATACTGAGTCAATTTATAAAATCAATAACGACACTTTAAAACTGGTTTTGACTCTTTAAATGGTTGTTACGTTGGCCGGGAGTGGAAAAATAGTCCTTCGGCAACAAACGCTATTTCCTTTTCTCTTGTTCCACCCTACGGAGCCCGACTTCAGAGTGCTTTAAACTGAGACCCTCCACACGAGTGTCACAGGGGTGTGTCGGTGTGACGGTCGCGAGACCCCTCAGCTTCCTCGTTTTGCTCTGCTTCATTACCGCCTTGGCCGAGTGTCGGCGGGTTCGCTCGCTCACGCGGTGCCTTTCGCTGATGTCTTACTGAGACAGATGGAGATAAACTCTGCAATAAATATTCCATCATAACAATTCAGCCGAAATAAATGTGCGCCGCATGTCTCGGGCTGGTGGGCATGAATCATATTTTTGAAGACGGCGAATCTGAAAAGTTCCCATGCGAGGCGAAGCGAAGCAGGGCACGCAAGCACAAGGCCTTCTGATAAACATCGGCGCTTTAAGGCGAAATGAAAGCAGGAAAATCACCGCCGATCAGTTGTTCCAGATTCAAACAGCTCAATAGCGTTGTGGGTCGTTTCCGCTGCGGTTTCGTACCCCGCGCGCGCAATCCCAGGGGTCTTTCTTTGCCCGACCTGCATTTGCTTGCAAACGGGCGCACAGGTGGAACAAGGTGTCGGCAGATGTCTGGACCGCAGCCTGACCGCCGGCCGTGTTGCTCCAGGTGTACGAGCATCAGTACAAAGTGCTGCTGGACGGCGTGGAGACGGACGGCGTGATGCGCATCGACGCGGGCCATCGCGCTGAGCTGTTCAAGATGGGCAACGGCAGCGATGAGGTCCTCGAGGTCCACGACTTCAAAAACGTGAGTGCGCGTTTCCCGCGACCGTCTTATCACGCCGAGGTGACCTCACCCACACGTCATATTTTAATCTTTATCACTGGTAGAATACATATAACTGACAATCATGAGTTTTGTCTTTGACCTTCTGACCCGATTCCTTTTTTGCCCGTTTCAGCCTATTCTATGAGTGAACCTTGCTTTCCCTAGACGACAGGCAGAAGTATAGTAGCGCTAGTGAGCTAGACGACCACCCGTCCTGTGGTTAGAACCTTCCAGAGGAATTTCACCTGTGTCTCCTCCGTCAGCTCTTCTCCCACCCGGGCGGCTCGTGGACGGCGGCCGCAGTCGTCCTCAGTCAATCCCGAAAGCAATAAATTATCTTGACTACGAAACTAAAAGCAGAAATGATGGAACTCCCACATAACTCTACTTTGCCAATAGTATGTGCCACTATGGAAACAAGTGTCATTGGCACACACACTCACACACAAACACACACACACACACCGCTTCCCAGCTGGCGGAGCAAATCCAGTGAGGAGATTTTGTTTGATTCCCGACTCCACTAAGGGAGACAAAGGGCAGCGCGGAGGGAGCTGGATAACTCAAACCGCATTGTGATTAAATAGGAAAGAGCGAAGAGAAAACACAAACCTTATTATAAGTTATACTAAGTGTTAGCTGAAGGCACAGTTCAGAATTGATTTTTATAAAGAAAGGATGTTGCAAGTCATTACACACTCTAAAGCCACCTTAGAAACAATCTCCGCCGAGCCCAAGGGCCCGGTATGAGAAATGGAAATGGGGAGATAATGCCATCAGGACCAGGGGCAAAATCCCTCTTCTATTGTTTCAGGCTAATACTGTGAACATCTCTTGGAAGTGTGTTAACCGGGGGGGCAGATAAGCGTTCATCAGCGTCGCCTCGGAGAAACAGACCTTGCAGCTGAGCCTCTCGATCACCCTGGAGAGGGAACGCGCTCGGAGTCTCCGAAGCGCCACGGGTTTGACGGACGGGCTGCAGGGAGGCGGGGGGTCTCACCTGCGAAGGAGGCACTTAAGCGAGGGGGAAAGGAAAACTACACTGTGCCGCAGGGGTGACTCGTGGACGAGGCCTCCGGGCCACGCCTCGACACGTCGGCGGTCCCACTGTCCCCACCCAAGGGCTTCGCGCCCCTCGCCGCTCCGAGCTCGACGCCCCCGTGAACAAGTCGTTCGCTGGACGGAAATAGACGGGGAGACGAACCAGATCGTTCAAAACAGATGGCTTCGTTTTGACATTGTTTTTTTTTTTACCCCCCCGACTCCATTCTTTTCCAAATTGTTGTCCTTGTAATGAATGGCCTTTTTCTTCATTTTCTGGTTGACCAGCCTCCATAATCCTTTTATCTTGTTGCTAGATGGTCCTTTTCTTTCTGCCCAGGCTTATCATTACGGTTAATTAGGCGGCGGCTCATCACAGTAACATGAGCTATAAACATCGCGGGGTTTTTTTCCCGCTCTAACAATTAGTCTGCCGTTACATTTTTTATATGCGCAAAATGAGGTTTCGTAAGATTCCACCTCACTTTTACGAGATGCACTCGGGGTTCCTAGAAGAACGGTAGCGGCGAGACAGGGTGGGACTGGCTGCTCGGCAAACAGGGGTGCGATTCTGCGGGCTTTAAAGCCAGAGAGACGAGCAGATGCGTCCGCCTGCCGGGGGTCCCGGGTTCAGGGGGAAACCCGTGCTCGAGGTTCCTCTCGTGGCCCGGGTTCCCTGCGAGCCGCGCTAACTACAAGCGCAGGTACGTTTGGGTCCGTGTGTTCGCTCGTTCTCGTCTCCCTCTGTCCTCACCGTCGAGACGGTAGGTGCCGGTGGGCTTTCCAGTGCCGTCCCGCAGCCTGGGGACAAGCGCAGCAGCAGGGGAGGGACCTTAAGAAAACGAGAGACTTCCAAAAGACTTCTTTTACAAGGCGCTATCCGTGTCTGACTGTTTCGAGACGGTCAGCCTTGAAAAATACCAAGAAAGGGCCAAAAATAAAGAAATAAGCCATTTAGTTGTTTCTTCTCTTCTGGATTTTGGTTGACAACAGTCACCACCTAATTGAGTTTTTCTGCTTATTCATCTAAGTCTCCTTGAAGTAGCTGCAGAAAAGCATAAAGGACCAATTCTTTGTTTTTATCTTTTTTTTTATTCCAAGGGATTGACAGGAATCCGATTTGCGACGCAGAAATGCTACATCAGGACTCAGACCAAGGACCTGCCCAAACTAGCCGAGCTGGAGGCCGACGGCACCGAGACCACGGTACGAACCCACGCTGCTGCCCTGAATGACAGGTTTTTTTTTTTTTTTTAAGCAGAGAAGCGATTCTGCCGCCCGGAGAAATGCACCCAGGGTAATGTACAAATATTCCCTCCTCTTCTCATTTTCTGCGGCAGTATGAAGTTGAGTCTCTAGTGTGGAGGATGAGAAAAGGAATGGCAAAGACATGCCGAAACCCCTGAAGGTATACATCTAATGATGTGTGCTGTCAATCTCGAACTAATATTAATTTTTAATCATCTCCTCCGAAAGGCTCAGTCCAAATAGCTTTAAGGAAAACATGGAAGGGAAAGGTGCTTTGGACCGGTAGAGCCATTAAAATGGGATTTGGAGATGTTTGCTCCATAAATTTCATTTGGCACAGGTCCGGCACGATTCATCTCACTTTTCTTTGTCTAATAGCTGTATGCGACCAGTCCGTGGCCAATAAGAGGGGCAGGCGGCTGCGATATTCTATCCATCAAAATCGATTAGTTTTATCTGCACCACCGTGCACGGTGAAGAGCAAAACTTGCACCAAAGGAATCATTCCGTCACCTGCATTTGTCGACGCTCCTTTTATTCCCTTGTGTTGTTTGGCATCAACCGCAAAGCGGCTGGATTTATGGATTGCAGCGCACTTTTCATACTTGGATATTCAAACCGCTCGTCCATTTTCGTGCCAAGTCTGTTCTCAGGACCCTCTCTGACTCCACCGTCAGAAGTGACTGCAGGTTCTGCTTCCTTTTCGCTCATCTTTTTAATGTCTAATCCATGTTTACAGATACTAATTGCCTATCTGGCACCATATGTCCCTGCCATTTTTTGTCTTTTTTTGCGCATTGTGAAACCTAATTAGATTTTTCTGTTTAGCCTTAATTCCCAGCTGTTGAACAAACCAGAGCATCGCTGTAAGGGAGCCAAGGTCTGCAGGCAGGGGGGGGGGGGGGGGGCTGGGCTTGAGGGGGGGTCATCGTGCGCCCTGAGATTTGTAACCCCGTTAAAGGCACCGCTTGGCATGTGTGTTCATCTGTAGCCGTCGTGTCTGGGGGTTTTTTTTTCAGCTTTTTTGTTTTGTTTTGCTTTGTTCTGTTTTTTTTTTTCTCATCTCCGGTTTTTTAAAGCTCCCCAGCATGTCCACGGGAGGGGTTTCTGAAACCGATGGCCGACGTGACCGGCGCCCCGCTGGGCAAAATGACACCGCTGGTGTGGCGCCCCTCACAGGCCCCTGATCTACAAGACATGCTTCAGCTACGGCGCAAACCGCAGGACGCAGCCCGTAGGAGAAGATGAACAGATGGTTCCATGTCATGTGTGACGGTGTGGGATGGTTACCAGTTCTTACACCATTCCTCCTTTCATCCTTCAACAAAAGTTCTGGCGTGCAATCCAGCAGGAGTCCCCGAGGATGCGGGCGGCCTGTCGCGCAGGAGCCACGTACACATCTTACAGTGGCAGACGTCGCTTTGGTCATTCGTAGGAAAAATTAAAATAATAACTTTGCGATTGTTACCGAGAGGCGTTGTGATTAATCACATCCGAAACCGCGGTCTGGTCAAGACAACTGTCCCTGGGTTGATTTGTCTGTCGCCCCCGGAGAAACTTTCAAACGGCTCTGTGAAGGCGTCCGTCTTCCTCTCTGACAGCCTTTGTGTGCCTCTCCTGCAAATAAACAGGTATTGATCCGCCGAGGACTCAGAGATGCTGGTTGGCCCAAGGCGAGTTACCTTCAATCGTCTGAGTCCATCACAAACCGGCAGGAGTTCCCGACTGGAATAATTACCGAGGACTGCCGTCCGAATCAGGCGATACGAGCTCATCCCTTACATTTACATGTATTTTTTGCTAGAATTTTTTTTTTCGGAGGGGGTGGGGGTTCAATATTTGGTCAGCGAAGTAAACGCAAAAGCGTGGAAATCCGTCTGAGGAGCGCGGCGGCGCAGGGTGTTAGCGTTAGCGCTCCAGAGGTTCTCGCGAAGCGCGGAAGCCTTTCTAGTGATTTCATAACGGAAGTCTTCCTGCGTTTTGGCTTTTCCCGGGACAGACTGAGGTCACAATTATCACATACTGCAGCAGAGGGTGAAGCGACATTATTCCTTCTTCCTCGTTCCTCATTCCACACTCGAGCGATGACCTTTGTGGTTCCCCGAAGGCATCCGGCGCTGCAGGTTATTGGATCATTTCTCAGCTGTGAAGTTGGGCGCGTTGCGCCGAGATCCGTGTCGCAACCCCTATTTACTTGTGAGGGAGGCTTGCTGAGCGCCGGCAGTTAAAAGGAGCCAATTAGGCGGCGGGAACGGCCCCCCGCTCCGGCTTTAACCGCCCCGCCGGGGTGTGCTGGACACAGGTGGCTGTGGAGCCTCCCGTCATAGCGGGGGTCATTATTTTATCACCGTCACGCAGGGGGCAAACCCAAATTTCATCATGCACAGGGGTCCTTCCTCGGGCATCCCTATCACAGCCAATAGGGAACAAACTTAAAAAAAAAAAAAAAAAAAAAACACGTGTGGGGAATAGGAAAAAAACCCTCAAATGTGACCTAAAATAAATGGAGCAAGTTCACTGTGTCGCCCCAGGAATTTGCATCAAGCTTAGGCAAAAAAAAAGTACAATTAAGCCCTTAAGACTGAGGGAAAATCACCTTGTAAAAACATTTTTCGAGAGCTCTGTGTCTCTGCGCCCTCCGCTAATTAACAAGGGAATGTGAGCCGTGTTTGTTTGCATATGTATTTACATATACATGAACAAAACAAATATCTGCACTGTTGGGGAATACATTACCGAAGGCCTTTCATATATCTCTATTAGATAGATGTGACACGCATTCCCTATCATTAAGCAATAATAGTTTACTTTACAGCTCATGAACTACAGTATCAACAAATTAAGTGTATTAATAGTGCTTTCTTTAGGCTGCAGCTTGAGATACCAGGGGAGGGGGGGGCAGAGTCTTGTGGTTTATTGTATCTGTCAAAAATGTTAAATAATATATCAACCCTCCTCCACATTTGCGCCGAAGTCATTTTAAAGTAATATTTTCCCCATTTTCCGAGAGCATTTAACACAAGGACAAAGCTGGCCAAATAAAATTGAGCGAGCGAAATTGGAGTAGGAGGTTCAAGTTGGGGGAGTTGGGCGCTGAGGGAGCTGCTGTGTCTTTCACGAGGTGGGCGAGGAGGAGCCGGACGTGCACGTGGAGGACGACCGGGTGTGGATTCCCGCCGAGGAGCCGGTCGTCGACCTCGCCTTCCTCCGCGCCTCCATCATCGGGGAGATCTGCAGACGGCTGCCCGTCCACTGGATCCGCCCGTCGCCCAGAGCTGGTACGGTCGGTCCTCCTGTGTCGGCTAACGCCGCCCTCCTGCGCGCTGGATCCACCCGGCCATCTCCTTCGAGGGCGGATCGGGAAAATGACACGACCGAGGCGACGCGATCCGACTCACAACTAGACTTAGAAACACCCGGCAATCCACTCGATTGGAAGTGTGGCGGGTGCCAGTGGAAAAAGCAGCAGAAGGGGCCCAGGACTTTGTTCAAGATGGAAATGAATATAGTTTGTAATCATGAGACGTTCTAGAACAACTTCACACACAGCTGAGGATGCTGATTAAAAGTGCATAGACATTCATATAGTCATCCCTGGGCAGCGCTCACCCGTCGCCTCTTTCTTCCATCTCGGCTCTAAATTGTTTGACTGTAGTCGTTATTTTGAAATTATTTAGGGTTAACCGACACCGGATTGAAATGTACCTCTGAAACCAGCCGCCTTAACAACCGCAATTTCTTCCACTAAGTCCATTTCCCTGTTGCATCACTCCTCCATCTCCAGCGGAGGAAAAGTTCAGCGACTTTGAGGGGGCAGAAGAGTCTCTGAGCGTGGAAGTCAAAGGTCGGCGTCGGGCGAGAGATGTTCTGGACCATCAGCCAGTCAACGATTATGTAAGTTCCAGTTGGTGGTGGGGGCGAGGTCCAGGTGCCAAGTCTCCCTGTCTCTCAGATCTCCTTGCTGTCGAAATCTTCATTTAAGAGGTGCTCGTTTCCACAAGATAGGTCAGACTTCATGGACTACGGGGGTCAAAATTGCCTGATATGTATCTGCTTAAGAAAGACCAGTTCGGTCGGACGCTCCCAATGTCTTCTGGTTAATGCACGGCAATATTTAGCCTTCAAAGGCTGCATCTTTCCCCCAAAGTCCCATTTAAGCTGGCTGGTTGCATCTTTTCATGCTTTTCTAGGTCACAAGCAGCTGCCCTTAACTAAGAGAGCCCTTCAGGAGGGATGCAGGATGCAGGAGGGGCGGTTAGTCACTCATTAGCAGATGAATGATGAGTGTTTTATTAAAAATGCCTTAATTACGAAGGGAAAGTAGAAATAGAGGCCACATACTCTTGCTGTTTGAACTGAAGTCCGTAATTGGCTCAAATTAGGAGATTCACGTGGAAACTCAAACTACCCGGTTTCAGCTACCTGCCACAGGGCGCCAGTGGGGAGAGTATAATTTAGTCCCACTTAAGCAGCCACGCACACCTGTACCGCGGTATCCGAGTGTAACCGCTTCCTAGAAATGGCTCCGATACCACAGTCTCACATATCGAGAAACTATTTGAACCCGGGCCGCACGAGGCAGAGACCGAGAACACAGACGCCGGGCGCGATGCTGCCACCCAGTGTCTCGCTCGCACTCGCTTCACCCGGGGCAGAACTCATCATCACGCCGGGACGCTCCACTCGGGTGTTAACGTACCGCCAGTTATATGGGGGACTCAGAAACCAGGGGATCGAATGTTTCCTCATATAGGGGCAGCAGGCGGTCATCTTAGAGCGAAAGGACCTGGGTTCGAATCCCACACCTCCGGTAGCATCTTTGGTCGAGATCCCTACCCTGAATTGAATTACCCTGCTGTATAAGTAGCTAAAGCATTGCGATAATCAGGTATACAAACCTACCGCTGCGAGCTGCCTTGGAGAAAACAGTCTAGTAATGAATGTAAATCTACACAAAAAAGCCTACATTGCGTTCAAAAAATTTCATTACAAAACTACTTCTCATTCTCTCTCGTACGTCAGCGCAAGGCAGAATGACGACAAAGTGAACGCTGGAAGTGGAATACGCCACCGGTGCAGTCAGCGAGCCACCACGATAGAAAAACTGTGCCTGAAATAGTTTCTTGAACTTAGAAAAGTAATTTTAAATTTGGAATGTCTCCTGCAAAGCTTTTACTTATTTTTTTTTTTTTTTTAACTTTGGCATCGCAAGCTTTTATCCAAAGTGCTTTAACTTAGCATAAAATTGTACAATGTTCCTATTTGAACAGCTGGAATTTCAGCTGAAGTAATTTTGTGGCAAGGTGGCTCAGGGGGATGATAAACATCCCCGCTGTGATTTCAACCTTCAGCTTCTTAGTCAAAAACCAGCCCTTCAACCTCGGCTGCCTGACTGAGTCCCTCAACGGCGCGCTGAAGAGTTCCACATTATTGAGGAAAAGAGGCGTCTGAAACACACGGACTCGCGGCGACGATGAGCAAGTTGCTCGTTGTTATTGCTGAGGGTCGAGCGTCCGCACCGGGGGACGAGGACCGGCTGCTGCCGAATTTTGAAGTCGGGGTTAGCGCCGGTCGTGTCCGAGGCCTTTCGCGAGCGATTCGACTCCACGTACGCCTGGCTGTCGCTCCACCAGCCGCGGGGAAGCACGGCTACCTGTTACAGCGCAGCCCTTCTGTAAATAATCTCGGAGGGAACGGTCGAGGAGATGTCAGCCTTCGCTCCGCAGCCGCCACGCCGACGACCAGAGCGATTCCCAGACACCTTTCAAACCAAATTACCGTCAGACCGGAGGCCGCGGTCCGATTTCTGTGGGCGTGCTTTCCGATCGACAATCTCGACACTCTCGACTTTGTAAACGTACCTCGGACGACAGTTTTGGCAGCGCTTCACGGGTCTCCGCGTGACCCTTTCGCCCGTGCCAGCACCTCCCGCGTCCAACTCGTCAGGCTCAAGTGGAGATTTGGGACAGAAGGTAGAATGAGGTGTGAACACATCAGCAAGACTCTTTTGGCTGTCCTCCTGTCCCCCTGCTTTGAGGGTGCCGTCCGCCAGGCCCCCGCATCCGACAGCTGCCGCGTCAGGAGGGCAACTCGGCTCGATCGACGTGTAAATCACACCGTTCGCTCCGTCTTTCGCCCCTTTTCTGGATTACGGCCGCAAAAAATACACGTGCGCGTGAAAGTTGTTGTCAGGCGCACAGCAAGTGCATCTTGTTGATTTCCACTGAGCGATTCTGACAGTCTTGCTTGACGGATCCATTCGTATGAAACCCTTCATTTTACACTTCGGGGAGGGGTTCGTGCCTTTATCTCGTGACCAAAACACGCACGCGGTGACAGGGTAATGGCTTCCGTCACTAATTAATGCTGCCGGATTGTCAGTTATTGGACAGGTTTCTCGCGGTGCTCTGTTCCAATCACTGACAAAAACTCCCCCGCGAACGGGAATTAAAATGCGCGGTAATTAACACGAGCGCCGCGCTTTAAAAGAATAGCTTTGATTGATTTGCCTCTGAAGAACAATGCTGCCTTGTGTCAGTTTGTTTTCCTAATTGTAGTTTATCTGAATTGATTAACGCTCGCCGCTTTCCAAAGCGGGCTTTTTCGATTTAGCGCTTGTCACTTTTCCGTGTAATTCCGATAAGATTATCGCCCGCGTTTGGCAGCCTTTGTGTCGCTTCCAGAGGAGACGGTCGCCCAAGGGCCGATGACCCCAAACTTGACTAACGTACATCAGCGACTGGCGACCGGGAGGGCGCCGTAATAAATCGCACGTGCGGATTCTGCTACCTGAAGAGCAGGTAGTTTCCGACCGGCCGAATATGGCTGCACGGAAGCTTCTGCCGCGTACGTGTCCTGCCGTGTGTTTAAAGGGGGCCTGCGGAAAATATCGGAGATATTGAAACAGATGCCGCCTATAGCCCTGAAGGATCTTGTCAAAAAGCAAATTAAACTCAGCACAAATTCTGACAGGAAGCAGCAGAAAGAAAAAAAAAAAAGCAGAAGTCGCTCCATCAGTTTCCCGGTGTCGGTCCAATTAACGCCCTGCTCGGAGAGCGTAAAACAAGCGGGTTTTAAATGAGCTTCGACTTCCTGAGCGGCAGGGTGTAGCTCTTCCGTTTTCCTGCACAAAAAGAGGGGCGAGACACGGAGGGATGCAGCAGTCAGGCCCCCACCCGTTAAGGAGCGGGAACGGCGGCACGCCGTGTCGTCACCGTCCCGATCACGCGCCGCATCCCTCCAACCTGATCCCGAAAACCGCCGCTCCTTAGGTTCTGTTGATGGTAAACAGATAGCGTGCGGCCGTGGTTTCCAGCACGGCTGGCCGCACCTTCGGGGAGATGACGGATGAATTTAATGCGACTCAGAGGGGAAGGAACGCGTAAGAAAGAGGGATGTCTTGCAGGAGCCTGATAAAAAGTTCACCGGTATTATGTCAAGTTTCAGGCTCCCTTTGGCGCGAATCAATGCCTGTGATCTTTAAAAGCTGTGTCATTGCAGGATGTTGGCGCCCGTATATAATACATTTTCTTTCTCGTTTTTCTCCCCTCCACGTTTGATCCTACAGCAGTGATTTTTTTTCCCCCTCTTTCCTTGTCAATTGCTTCCGTAGCGGCTGCAGTTCCCCGTCTGTCTCTGAATCTCGCATCTGTCCTGCAACTTTAAGGACAAACAGCGAGATGACATTGTGGTGCGGGGCATTCGCATAACGGCCCTCTCTCCCGCAGCGTGACGTCGGGATCGAGCTGGACAACCGGCTGGACGAGAGGGGATACTGCTGCCAGTACTGTCGCCGCGGCTACCGTTACTGCCGGCGCTACCACGAGCCCCTGCGCGGCTACTGGCCGTATCCGTACTACTACCAGGGCGGCCGGGTCATCTGCCACGTCGTGATGCCCTGCAACTGGTGGATCGCACGCATGCTGGGCAGAGTGTGAAGTGAACCCCGGATCCACACCATCGCGGTGACCTCCCAGCATCTGCTAAGCTTCGCCGGCGGCTCCTTCATCGCTGCGGTTTTATGGTGCTTTTGTGCGTTTCTCCAAGGCCCCCTGGATGCAGCTCAAATGGGCCCAGGTCTCCAAGAGCCTTAATGGGAAATGCAGCATTAAACAACCAAGTAATAAAAAAATATATCGTACACACTTAAAACTTAACTTCATTTACTTTTCCTAATCACCACCTTTTATGGCTTCCTTTTTTATTTTATATAAGTATGTATTAAATATGATTTCTGCTATTATTAGCCCTTATGCTTCAAAGTTTCTCCCTAGGAAAGTTTCAACGATTTCATGCTAGATAAAGTCAAAAAAGTTTGCCAGGAACTTAACCTGCCATCAGCAGACGTATAGCATCACTTATCAAACGCGTACGCGTGTGATCTTTGCTTGTACCAAATATGCAAATTATTGACATCATGTTCAGCTGTGTCTCATACTGTCAGTTTTTCTGGTTCCTGGAATGCAATATTCTCTATCAAAGTACACGGGAAGTGCAAAATATAGTACCAAACACCCACCTGCAAAATGTAGATCAGCAAAANACGCGTGTGATCTTTGCTTGTACCAAATATGCAAATTATTGACATCATGTTCAGCTGTGTCTCATACTGTCAGTTTTTCTGGTTCCTGGAATGCGATATTCTCTATCAAAGTACACGGGAAGTGCAAAATATAGTACCAAACACCCACCTGCAAAATGTAGATCAGCAAAAAAAGGGCATCTTGACATTCAAGAAATTTTTTGGCGCAGCTCTGAACTCCTTTGTTTTTATTGATTTCAGCAAAATTGAATCGGGGCTCTTGTCAGTTGACCTCCAAAATCTTTCACTTTTAATTTCCATACAAAGTTCCTTTGGAGGGCAGTTCCAGCGCCGCTCTCGCCGTTAGCATGCAGGTTGCGCACGTTTCTTGTTTGCGTAAAGTTTTGCCTTTCAGTTCTGCTGTGCAACTGAAAAGTAATGTTCTACTAACTTCAAAGCCGTTCTATGTTTTCTCCGGCCAAAAACGAGGCGTTTCTTTCTTTTTCAGAGCAAAGGTTTCTTTTTACAGCGTTAGTCCTGTCACATTTGGAGAGAAGTCTGACAGCTGATCATGTAGTGTTAGAGTTTATATCAATTTCATATAAAAATGTAACTTTCACGGAAAACCAAGTCCACCCTGAGGATCTCTTCAGGTACCGTACCTCTGCTGTCTGAAGGAGAAAAAAGACACTGTATTTCTCCCACTTATGAAAAATGTACTCAGTTGTCTTGGCGGATTGAGAAACAAAGAACCTGCAATAAAAAAATTCTCTGCCTTTCTGTGTTAGACAGCATTGTATTTATGAAAAACCATCCTGAAGGGTCTATTCGAAGAAAATAAATAAATAAATAAAATCTGACTCCAGGGGTTCGACCCCCCCCCCCCCCCCCCCCC
>UFQX01000503.1:334817-412239 GCA_900497675.1 Arapaima gigas
AAAAAAAAATCTGACCCCCGGGGTTTCCCCCCCCCCCCCCCCCACCACGATGCTGGTGTCATCATTACTGTCACAGTCTAAGCATCACTTTTGACATCAGTCCAAGTTTGGGAATAAGATCCAAAATTCGTGGTTGAGGTTCAGCCCTTCAGGCAGGTAAAAGGGTGAAAGAGGAGGTGCAGTGATTGCATCAAACAGAAAATGACACCGATGGATATTTATAAACACTGCTTTTTGTTTCTTACATGATCGAATATACTGCTACTATTAAACCACAGTGAGTGCTCAACTAATGCTTCACTTTGCTGCTTTTAAATTATGCGAGAACCACAATAGAGTCACTTACGTGACATCTGTCGATCTCATTGGTCAACTCGCTGGCATTGAGCCCAGTCGGAGCAGCGCGGACCAATCAGAGCTGCAGCTGGGCTTTGTCCCGCCTTGACTGACAGCCCAGTTTATTCGGAAGCACCGTGCACACAGGAAAAAACTGACTTAAAACATGTTTTCCAGCTATTTTGCTTTTTAACTTTTGAAATTAATCCTTGTAAAAATGAGTAAGTTAAATATTTGAAAAGATCTGTAAAATTGTACAGATAAAAACTATTGCTAATAATTAATCAACCATTTTTAATTATAAGTACTAGTTGTATTATTGACGTGAAGTATTTACTAATAATGACTTTACTTTGCAAGCAAACGTAATTGTCAAACTAAATTCTAGAGTTGGGAAATATTTGTTAATCGGGGTTAATTTTTACATTTGTTAACATGCTAATTCCACGTGCAAAACCTGAGAGCGTGAAGGTTGGCAAATGCAGCGCGCAGATGTTTTTTGGTGGCTAAATTTTATTTCAATCTGTTGAAACTGTCGCTTCATTTACTAAAAAGGCAGCACTCAGGGTAGAAGGGAGGGCAAAGGTTCACCTTGAATAACACTAACACGAGTGTTTGAGTGTAAATTCTGGGACCTTATTGGCCAGTTTATCTAATGTATTGTCCAACTTGAATAACATGAGCATATTTTCCTGGATAACCTGAACGTCGGCGTAGCGTAAAAGTTACGCTGACTACACACTCATGTGCACTTGACACTTGTCTGCCAGAGTCAGTGTGAATAAACTGATATCCTCTGTAAGAAGCATCACTGTCGGTTGTTGCTCTTTTTCAATGGCGTTTCAGGCTTGTTAACTATTCACCATATCATTTTGATCTCCCAAATTGCCCAGATAGTCAAAAGAAGAATCAGCTAAACCGACTGAGCAAAGCAAACTGAGAGAACGCGACTTTACGGTTCTTCTTATCACCTGAATTTATGCCTTTTTCTGTTTGTTACTCAGATTAGTAGCAGTGCATCAGTTACCAATAAAGATCAGTGGTTCCCAACCTTTTTCCCAAGGGACTCTAACATGTTATTTAACCTCCACATTCTGTGATTTCGGGGGGGAGGGGGGCAGGGGTCCCTCCCATGAAAACCAGCCCAGAGGGAGTGTGTTGAACCAAAGCTATATGAATTATTAATTCACTGGTACATACTTCACCCCATATTTTTTTAAACACCCCTCAAAACAAACTTGCCAAGTGACCCCAAGGTTGGAAAACGGTGACCTAGAGGTCATTTGTTCGAATCCCAGTCCTCCCACTGCTGTACTGCCTTTGAGAGGCGAGAGCTTCTCCAGTATCAATGCTTTGTTTTTTTTTTGGCAAATACACTTTTGTTTCAGTACCGTGCTTGTCCTGGTGGCATCGGTTAAACGTTGGTTAATAAATGAAGGTTACGCCTGGACTGTCGCATTTGTAACTAACACGCCAGCACATTATGTGGCGGAAACACATCATTTGATTCTTTCTCACGGGATCCCAGGGCTGAAAACGGCTGAGTTAGACAAGACCTGGCCTGTCCACAAACCAAGAAGGTGAACGAAATACTGACATATAACATGAACGCTGCCAATTCAAGTCCCTGCAGAAGCCCTGCTGTTAAACCCTTAAGTACTTAATCTGAATTGCTTCTGTGAAATACTGTATGAAGTGGTAAAACTGTAATTCACTCTGCATAAAAGCATCAGCCGAGACAAAACGATAATCCCCAGCTTTGTTCAAAGACTCAGCTTTGGTCTTTTCTCAGTGTGGTATCACTAAAGCATCCCGTAGTTTTCAACCACACTAAATGATCTCCTTAGTGTCACTGTGAAGACAGAAACAATGAACAGTTTAAGCTAGTTAAAAAGAGTAAAACTACAATAATCGCAAGCTAAAAGTCGTGCAAAATTCACGCGCCGGGGAGGGCAGCCGCTGCCTCAAATTGGTCTTGGGTTCAAAGGCTGCCGCTGATAAAGGTATTTAGTAAAAATAAACCTGCTGCATAAATAGTTAAATCACTGTCAATTGTATAATTTGCAAACCCAAAAGTTCAAGCAGGCTTGGACCAAACCATCAGCCAAACACTGATGAATAATACAATTTTTTCCTGTGATGGTTTGATGAAAGAGTATAATGTATTTAAAGGGCTCTAGTTCATGCACATTACAGTAGAAACAGGAATGAAAGATGAATGTGAAGGAACACTTGCTGGCCAAGAATCACATGAGTGTAGCACATACATCTGAAATTTGCAAAAAAAATACAAAAGATATATGACCACAGAAGTGCAGGTTACACAAAGGCTGAGTGCCTTTAATGCGGGGGACACAGTTGAGCCCATGCGGCACATCCATGCAGATGTTCACAACGGCATGAAAGATTAAATAGTCAAAAGGAGGATGAACGCCGAGCTGATAACATCTGGATGAAACACGTTTACAGTCAGCACCCAGCAGATGCTGGTATGATCTTCAGCGTGATGCCGGCATACCTGCCAGGTGTGTTCATATGGCGAACGGACTACACAGTTCTCCAATCCAATTTCACCCCTCCCCCGCACGCCAATCTTTTCTCAAGTTTTTTCAGCTGTTGTAGAAAAAAAACCTGGAAATGCGCAAGACTTTTTTTTTTTTTTAAGAACCCCTCATATTGGAAAACGCCGGAACCTTTCACAGCTGGTTTAACACCCGCCGTGGATCAGTTCGCACTGTTGATCAGCTGCCCTTTCAGCTCCGCTCGCCAGCTGACCGTTGACCCGGGCCGGCCATCACCGCGTTAAATATCGCAGCGATCACCTGCCAGCCAAAAATGTGGAGGGGAAACGGGGAGCCGCACGACACCCCACGGCTTCCGGATTCTGCATCGTGACAGACGCGTCGCTCTGAGCAAGGAGAACAAAACAGCGCAGGTGAAGGTGTTCACAGCTGCATTCTGCACAAGAAAATCAGGAAAAATAAAGTGACCTTGGGATTTTTTGTAGGTGTCGCGTGGCTCTTTGTCGACCCCTCCCTTCCCTGCAGCTGTCAGAAGCACCAGGGGTGTCTGATGCCAAACAAGTTTTGGTGACAGGACCAGTTAGGGGGCAAAAACAGAAAATGGAATAAGCAGCAAGGAGCCCAAAAGGTGATAATTGATGATAGGAGGGGGAGAAAAATGAAGCACTGTATTCATTCTCCTGGCAAAACTACACCGAGTCCCATTAGCGTTGTGTCTGGTGTAAGTCTTCCACTGCCACAAAAAGAAATATGTCTCCTGTTTGGCTGCGTTCCTGCTCTATTTAAACCATGATTAGAATAAGTGGCTCCAATCCGCTCATCCAGCCAGCCAACAAAAGGCAGCAGAATGATGGGAACAAACGATAAAATGAGTCAAACACTGGCGTGCTGGGAAATCAAAGAAGCACATCCACACGTCCATCCAAAATTAAAAATTACGCCCAATTAATACCGGTGAAGTACTGAAATAAAGACCTGCGTGGTCGAGTTTGACGTTGGTGAGGAGCAGTTAAAGATTAAGTGCACCACAGGGAATGTCGCTGACTAAGGTTTCTGGAAGGTTCTGATGTACCTTGTGGAAAGCAGGGTTAACTTGCAGTTTTAAATTATCGTTATTGTCATTACTATTATAGTAATAATAGCACTGCTGCCTCACAGTCCCTGAGCTGCTCGGGAATAGATTCTTACCTGGTTTGCAGGTATGGGCTGTGTTCACAGGAGCTTCTGGGCCCCAGTCCGGAAGAGAGAGATGCGTTTCAGGTGGACCGTTTGCCGAAAACAGCCTGCAACGGGTGTGGCCCGGTGTCCCATGCAGGGAGGACTCGAACTAGACCTGCGCTGATGGAATAGGGTCCAGACCCCTGTGACCCTGACCTGAACAAGCGGTGAACAAAGGCGAGTCATTTTGCATAGCGCAACGTACAATTTTAGGTTTGTACACTAAGATGCTCACATTTGTCCACTGATATGTCCCCATATGTGTCCTGCTGCCTTTGTCCGATTGTTTACCTGCTTACAAATTCCTGTTTACTAGTGGTCCATAATTCTGCCAATCATCATCGTCGGTGACGTCACAACCAGCCTCCTGACCAATAGAATTGAAGGCGGCCTGATTTCAATCGGCTGTCGCTTTTCCTTCTTGTGTTTTAACTTGCGGTTTGTATTTGTTTTTGTAGTTTGTATTTGTAGTTGTTCGGTGTTGCGGTTCATACTTTTGTGCCCGGGTGTTTCCCTGTTCGTTTGTCCCGTGCGTTCATTCGGGTGAATTCGTGGTTCCCCGAGACTCGGGAAAGTGACGCGCTAAGAGCGTCACGTGACACGCGCCTGCACGCGGACGCGCGTTTCTCTGCGTGAATCACGTCAGGTAAAGCGAGTTGTCGGTGTGTTTCGGTTTGGGTGGGTTATGTAGGTTACTTGGGGCGTCGACAGACGTTGAAGATGTTTCTTTCGGTTTGTGCTTATTTAACTTGGTTACCATAGCTTGCACCTCGTCAGCTCGTTCGTTCGGCTTTCGGCCGTTCTTGTCCTCTGGCGAGATTTCTCTCGAAATTTCTCTAGTTCTGTCTGTCCCCGTTCTGAACCCAGCATCCCAAACTTAACATTACCCCCCAAACCACCACCCCACCTGCTGGATGCAACTAGATTCTTGCCCCTTAAAATGCAAGATGTGTATATAGAGATTTAGTTTTTAATAGAATAGGAGCAGTTGAGCGATTTTAAATTGTTTAAAATGAACTTTTGCTTGCCTCTGACGTGCTGGAATTTCAGGTATATATTTGTGGGGGGGAATCACACCTCCAACACATTCAGCTTTGAGGCCTAACCTCCAGAAGGTGCTGTCTGAGCAGCTGAGTACCTACAGATAGTTTGGGTGTTAAGGATTCTTTTGAGCCATTATTTCAGTGCAGGAAAGTACAGTGAATGAGTCCAATTTCTACCAGGGGGAAAAAAAACTTTTTTTGCTGTTTCTCGTGCAGATAAACAAGCTCCACTTCTCGGCTGATCGACACATTTTCAAACTGCATCTAAATGGTGACATTTAAGAAAAGTTTGCCGTTTGATCCTCGGTGCGGCCGTGTGCAGCGCCGAGCCGCCCTGCGCAAACCCTCTTCTAGGAGATATCGCACCATCCTGGTCAAATGAAAAGGCTGCCGTGCGATTTGACTCTAAACCCGTGGCATCATAAACACTTCCAGATGTGCCGTTTTCAAGGTAAACGCACAAGCAATAGGCGCATTGGACCCGTAAGGGAACCACATAGGGTCACGAAGACGAACCAGAGTCATATTATGGACTCAAAATCTGAAGGATCGTGTTTTAAGTGGAGCAAAGTGCTATATGGGTGGACTGCACCCAACGTAACGAACAAATAAGCAGACATTTTGGGTAGCTGTCTTCAGGCTGTTTTGGTGCTGTTGGGTGTAAAATATACAGAAGAAACTGTCTGAGGTTCAATCGTAAAACCCAATTTGAATGGAAAATTGTAAAAACAATGTCAGATGCTGAAAATGTGCGACGTGCGCAGCACAAGCACCGTTCTGAAATGGAAGACATAGAGCAGCTGTTGTGGTTGTTAAATTTCTAAATGTGTTGTGAAACCCCGGCAAAGGGCCCTGATATAGCCGCAGCTAAAAGTTGGAGCCACAGTCTGAATTTAATGCTGCTTTTGTTTTCATTTGTTCATTTATTTATAATCAATACAACTGTTTACCTACAGCAGCAACTCGAGCAAATTTTGGCAGCAGAAAGGCTTCGAAAGAAATTAGTTTTTAAACACCCTGCTGTGTTCTGATATATATATTTTATCACCCATTTTCTCTTGTCATTCTGAAATCCTGGGCCCAATTTACTGGAAAGAGAGGGCTGAAATTTGCTCATGTGAGAAGAGTTGACCCACACAGCCCTGTTGTCCAGAAACCTGTTTGTGTATCAGCAGATCAAGCCGGTTGCACAGATTGGTCACCGATGGGGTGACACCCATTTTTCAATAAGTTTTATTTGTTTGTTTCTTTTGTACCAGTGGTGCAGCGGGAAGCAGCAGTTCCTGTGCTGTGCATCCAATGTCACTGGGAGCATCTCGGGTGGATCCCAGTTGGAAGAGACACAGGGGATTAGAGCAGGTGGCAGGTGAGGTTTACCTGTCGGCACGGATTACACGTTCGTTCACACCCTCACATCTGCAAGTCTTCATTTCACCTTCCCCTAACACAACATCCATTCTTTATCAATAGCCACTGTTCTGTTGCAATGTCACGGTGGTTCAGAACATGTCACAAAAGTGTGGGGTAGGAGACAGGTTCCCTGATAGCCTGTTGTAGAGTAATCTCACACACACACACACACACAATAAGAGCAATTCAGACCCATATATGTGTTTTATATTGACATTCACTTGGTACTTTTTTCCACAGTGATTTATACTGTTAATCTACCTCTATTCCTGCAGCTGGTTATTTCTTCTACTGTAAGAAATCAGGGTAAATCCTTTGTTCAAGGATAATGCAGCAGGCAGTGGGATTCAGTCCCACAACCTGTACATCCAAAGGCAGCAGCCACAACCACTCCTGCTCTATTTGCTGAAATCACTTCCAGATATGTGGTAATGAAAGGCGCTGGATGTCATTCAAGCACACTTAAGAGACCAGAATCCAATGTGCTTAAAGCTATAACCAAATTTTTAAAAAATACTTAAAAAAAAAAAAAAACTATTCGTCCCAATGCGTGTTCGATAATTAAGACTTAACGCGATTCAGCTGCTCGAGGATCAGCAGAAATTATCCGGTGGAGGGGACTCTAATTCCTGGATGTATTGCCAAATTTGGCCAATCAGCACTTTCATTTCGAAGCTAATCATAGCGACGCTCACCGCCTCAAGACATGAAAAGTCGCAATTGCTTCGGCGCATTTCCATTTATGATTAAAGCGTGACTAAACAACCAGCAAATATGTAAGTCAAGACATATTTTTCCTACTTAGTTTCGTTAATTAGGCGCAGGGTTTTATATAATCCTGTTGCGCCTCTGCACACTTTCCTTATGGCAAGGGGGTCCGGACAGGGCTTTTCAGCAGCGTGTGTCGGCGGGTGGCGTCGCCGTGTGGGTTGCACGGCCTCCCTGCTATTTTTAAGTCAACCTTTATTCTCCCCGGTCCGCCCAGCCACCTGTTGGTCCAGACAACTCGCGGTCCCAAACCCCTGTTTCATTTTTCTATTGTGTGGAAAAGCAGGTCAGTTAAAAAATCGGGAACGAGTCCCTTTCGTGTTTCCGCTTTGGTTTGAACCGTGCAGTTTGGATAACCGGGACTGTTTAGCAGCCCAGCAGAGAGGTCGGCGCTACCAGTCGCTCCTGCCAGGACAGCTGGGAGGTACGGCATCCGGGGCGCAGCCAAGTCACGGCCCTCACCGGAGTATCCCGGCATTCGGCCAAGTCACGATAAAAAAGAAGGCCTCTTTTTTTTGTTGTTTAAAGCAATTTGTTTATGCGTTCATTCTTCGGTTTATTTATTTTTGCAGGTCCCTGATTTTCCTGAGGGCAACAGATTGTACGCCAGCACCCAAACGAGCCGTTTGATGTGTCTGCCGCCGTCACTCCTTCCAGTCCCCCATTTTGGATGGACTGGCGAGGTGTAAAACTACTGCCATCTTGTGGCTGCCCCTGAGAACGACTCCTTAAAGACAACGTCAGACCAGCGCTGGTCCAGGGGGTCCCATCCTGATGGGCAGGTGTATATCCAGCTTTTATTTTTTTTTTTAATCCTTACTCAGCAGTGAAGTGCTTAACTGAATCATTCAATTCCCCTATTTAACTAGTCAAATTTCTCTTCCCAGTTCCCAGGTGGCTTGTGTGGAGTGGAAAATCTGAACACAACAGACGGTGAGGGTAATATTTTAAGAACTGCTTCTGAAGACCAAGCCAGCAACCTGTCTTGCATGTAAACAGCAAAATGCTAGTTGTTTTATCCAGTACGCCGAACCCAAATGCAAAGACGTTCTGGTTCCGCTGCTAAACAGTTGAAATCCAGGTGACTCGTCGAGTGAAAAACACCAGTTTGCTCGGTGATTGACATTAGAAGTGGCGATATCGGCTAATCTGCGTTTGTCCGTTTAGACTAACCGGCGCTGCTGTGTTTACAACCCAAATGAATCTGAATGACGTTTTTGGGACAGCGGCGCGCAGCAGTGTGGGGCTGGCGCTCGGCACGGTGCAGCATGGTCATAATCTCTGCGCAGCGCCTCATGGGGGCCACAGACGCTGCGCTGTCAGCCATCATCGCTCACCAGATCCCGGGGCGGTAAACACTCGCTGTCCGGCCCTCGCTGCGAGCAAAGCTTGTCACAGGACCTCAGAAAAGAACTGCCTCTTCGAGCCTATTTATACACAGTATTTTTAAATGCTGCAGTGACCGGGGGGGGGGGGGGGGGGGGGGGGGGGGGGGTTCCCACTATGCTCTGCTGGGTCCCACATATTCAGCTGCACGGAGCAATTTCAGTTCAATCTGCTGTCTTGNTGGGGGGGGGGGGGGGGGGGGGGGGTAGTACTGAAGTAGTGCGTCTTGGTTTGGAAAAGCGCAAACAACAGCTGGTCTGACCAAACTTTCAGCCATAACCCAAAACAGAAATTTGGGAATTTAGGACGGGCATCTCGGAATTTGGCTGGATGATGACACCGCTGCCATCGTGGCCACAAACTGCAACACTTGGGTGTGAAGCAGAGGCCCCCGTTCGCCACAGGTCCCCCGCACTCCCCTGGCTGCCGAACAGTTGGCCTTGCTGCTTCGCCTGTGGGGGCGCTGGGCTGTGTGGTCCGCAGCTGCGTGATGGGGGGGGCAAGCAGTGCAGTCGAGGCCCAGCTGCCAGACAGCTCCCCGAATAGACTCCCGCCCCGGGCTCGGTCCCCAACCCACGTGCGCTGACAGCCGAGTCGGTCCCAGGCGAGTGCCAAGTTGCACGCTAATGTATTCATGTGCAGCTGCTGAAGGCACACGCAGAGATACGAGCAGTCTGCGGTCTCCACGCGCCACCCCCTCACTCAGCCCCTCTGCCGAATCCAGCGGCGGCCACCGCCCAACACCCCCCTCCCCGTGTCACTGTCACCTGCGTCATGCCATTTCATCTTTCTGAATGATAACAGTTTAGCCCCTGTGCTGTGTGGCCACTGATCTCCGTAGCGGCCCGGGTCCTTTCCCCTGTCCTGTGCCGCACCTCCTGTCTCATATAGATGTAAAGGAACAGATGGCTGGGAAATGGCTGCCTGTCAGCCAGTCTCATTTCATGGTGCGAGGTGCGCCAGGAACGCCAGGAACACGGGTACGAGAGGAGAGCACGGCACCTTTATGTTAGCGTGTAGTTTACGTGGCAGAGAGACGGGGCATCTGACGTCTGCTCCTCCCGTTCGAGTCATCAGCCGGATACCGGCTGGCGCCATAAGGAGGCGCCGAATCACTGTTACACTGACCACAGACAATTGGCAGGTGATACCGGTTGTTGCCACATGTGGCGGACGAGCAGGAACACGCCCAGCCGGTGCCCCCGGCTCAGTGGAGCGAAACCCAGTTTAATTCGGTCAAAAGTGAAGAATGACGGTCGAGGCCTGAGCCGAAAGCCATGCGTGGCCCACAGCTTTGCCTCATTCATAAATCTCATATTTCATTTGTGTCATGAATCCGAATTTCATTTCGCGACTCAGTTTCCCTTCATTCACAGTAATAACTGACGTGGCAGGGGAGTTGAGTGATGCTGCATGAGAGTCGCTGCACTGTGGGGCGGCGGGAGGGCAGCAGCGTGAAAACAGCCGACTCGTTCGGGGAGCCAGTGAATAAAAACTAGGAGTTTCATTGCTTTAATTTGTAATAAAATTTGTTTATTACATTTGCTTTTCGTTATGAAATGCTTTTTTTGAACAAATTCCCGCAAATGATTGCATAGAGAGAAAAGACAAGAGCAGGTCAGCTGATCCCCCCCCCCTCCCCCACCCCTGCGTTTGGTCCTGATGCAGTTGTCATGGTAATTCTGTCCCACTCGGTGCCACCTGATCCCAGAGACCACGCTCATCTGTGGGCAGGTGATCGGGGGACCGCAGCCTTCTGCTGGGCGCTCACCGCAAAACAGGCGCCCGATCGGCTGAGGGGTCGTCGTTTCGGCATGCGGCGTTGCCGCGGGTCCCTGTTTACGGCCCCGACCCAGGCACTCCGGGACCTGTGTGAGAGGAACGACGCACAAAGCAGGCCCTTCCCGCGCCACCGTTTCCCCCTCCCCGTCCTCACAAGGTGCTGACAGCAATAAGAGCCGGGTCACCGTCGAGGCCGTTTCCAGCAGCTGTTCGAGACCTGCCGACCAATTTAGTACAAATTGAGTCCGGAATCAATACGGGTTCAGTAGCACACAAGGGCCTGCTGGAGATTCTTACGATTAAAAGTCCCTGCCTTAGCAGTCTCTTCTTAACAGCTGACACACTGGATAAACACTGCAGTGCCCCCCCCCCCACACGCACCATTCAAAGAGCTTTACAGTACGGATGTCTGAGAAACAAGCTGTTCCATATGGTTATTATTTATCTTTATTCATTTGACACCTTAGGCCAAGGTGACTTACTCTGTTAGATAAACTTTACAGTGATTTACTGTCTATACAACAGGGTTTTTTTTTACTGCATCAAATCATGGTAAGTACCTCATTCACAGATACTACAGTAGGAGGATTCAAACCCGGGGCATTCAAATAAGGCAGTGGACCAAACCGCTCTGTTGTCTACTGCCCCCAAACAACAGCAAATAACAGAATCGGCGTCGTTCTGACCGACAAACGCGACCCGGTAAAATGGTCTCTCGCGTTGGAGGCGCTGGTGTCCCGAGGTGGGCAGGTTGCGTCCGCTCAAAAGACAGGCCCTCGGCATATATTAAAGACAATTTTTTTAAAAATACAGTTAGAATATGAACACATTGCATACTTACATAGAAAATGGCAGAGAGCTAAACGTTTGCATAGAGGAAGTGACCCACCTTGAAAAAAAACCAGGCTCCCATTTACATAGAAAACAATTAAAAATGATGCTGCTAACATTGAATGCTTAAAATTTAAACTCAGTTTAATAAACTAATATTCTCTAATTTAACCTTAATACATTTTTTACAAGTTCCCCTCATATTTGCATTGGCAAATTGTGATTTTTTTTTTTTTAAAAAATGTGCCCAAAATTCATTTTTACAGGTTTTAGAATTCACAAAAAATAAATAAATACATCTCCAGCCTAAACCTTATCTGTAGCATAGTTTAATTTTACATTTCCATGTTCTGTTTTCATGCAAACATTTTAAGGCTTTACTCATTGCTTCTGAGAAGAAAACACCACTTTTTATTAAAATCTCTTTTGACAGTTTTAACGGCACCCCACACGCACACACAAAGTACGGCTGTTGCTGGACCGCCTGGGAGTGTGGCGCATGCCCGTTTCCGAGGAAACCAAATGCTTTAAGGCCACATGTGGTTGAGGAGAAGGCGTGGAGCGGCGATGCTGCCATTTCCTGAGGAACGTCGAGTTGCAGGGGAAGGACATTTGTGTCCCTCTTCTTCCCCAAAACTTTTAACGGCAGCAGCCCCCCAAAGCAAAATGCTCCCAGTCTCACGTCGCCTCGAGTCCTTTTTGAGTTTCATCTGGTTACATAATGCCTTTTTCTGACCCGCCCTGCTGGAGAAGCGATTGTGTGTGGGGATCCCCCCCAAACTGCTCTTTCAACCAAAATTTTATTGCCTTTCTGTCTTTTGGTTTGGTTCTGTCTTTTTGGTATTTGGTTTTTCTGCATTTGACATTAAATCATAACATAAATTTTTTCCCTCTGACATTACCTGTGCGCCGCCTCCTACCTGTGAACGACAGGTTTCGGCACGAGGTCCCGGCTGGCACATCTTACAGCCCCCCCCCCCCCCCCCCCCCCCCCGCCCTTGGGGGTNCTGTGCGCCGCCTCCTACCTGTGAACGACAGGTTTCGGCACGAGGTCCCGGCTGGCACATCTTACAGCCCCCCCCCCCCTCCCCATGATGGCTGTTCTTGGAGGTAACGGGGGCCCCCAGGGGCGGCCCTCACAGTGCCTGGTGGGCATTTTCCCCATCGTGAAAATAAAGCGTCACTTTTCAAATTTAGGCACATTGTGATGGAGTAAACAATATTCCACAATCGGTCTTTGGCCCAAAGTTTTTAGACATAAATTTTGAATTCCCTGCCTTTCAGGAAACTGACCTGATCTCACAAAGACAAAAGCCTTTTATAACGGCTGTTACATTTTAACGTTTCCTCTTATGGCTTCTCTATGTCTCCACAGGCTCTGGCTTCACCTGAACAGGGATGAGGTGAACCTGCGAGACGTCCAGGACTCTGGTTCCCTCCAGCTCCTCCATTTCCTCCAGCTCATTGACGGGCGTCAGGCCCTCGCAGGGGCTGCTGGACGACAGGCTGCCCTGCTCCTCCGAGTGTCCGTTGACGGTGCCATCCGGGCCGCCGCTACTGATGATGACCGTCCTATGGCCGTGCTCGGCCTCCTGCTCCCTGAAGCCGATCTGGGCCCCTGGGTCGCTGTTCACCAGGGACTGCAGGTACTGGGGATCCAGGGACTCCTCCTTCAGCTGCAGCTGGAGCTCGCTGGGTTTCAGCACCGTGGCAATGACCGTCCCCGGCTGCTGGGCCACCACCGGCTGCCCGGAGCTGAGGACGAGGCGCGGGAGGCCATTGCACTGGGCTGCGGTGCCGATCACCCCACCAGCAGAGGGGTCAAGACCAGTGACCAAGAGCTGACCATCTGCTCCACACGCCTGGAAGGTGAGCACGTCCTTCCCTCCTGCAGAGGACGGCACCGTGTGCAGGATGACCCTCTGTGGCGAGCTGTGGCCGGAGTCCCCGTTGGACAGCACCGTGAGTGGAACAGTCTGCAGGGTGACGGCACCCCCTCCCTGCGCTGCTGACGTCAGGACAACTGGAACCGTGCTGGGGCCGTTCACAGCTCTGTTGAGGAGAGGAGACGTCAACCTCAGCCTGGGAAGCACAACCGATGATGCTGCCCCGTGAAATCCCATTTGCAAATGACCCGCGCCAAGCGCTCTGGCCGGGATCCCAGATCAGGCAAACAGCAGCGCGAACCCAGACAATAGCAGAAACCGCACGGCGCGACACTAAACGGCGCGCGTGCCAGACGGGGCGTCTCCGTGCCAGTTTAGTTAGAGGCAGCGCGGCCATGAAAACTGCAATTTGCACACAAGCCAAACAGAAATGAGCGAGACATCGGGGACGCGTTCGGAGTCGCCCTCCAGTGTGTGGAAATTACACTCAGTAATACAGGGACAAAAATACCCGCAGAACAAAGGTCACGTTCTACCTGCAAACTGTGACAGTCTAACTAATGGGACTCCACGTGTGACTGTGCGTGTGCATATTTATCACTCTTTATAACCGTCTACACCCATTGGAAACAATTGTTTACAAATGGAAATTAGGGGGAAAACTGAGAAAAGACGATGGTATGGTAAAGCCCCGAGTGGCAGCCATCACAGGTACGTTGGCTATTAATGTCTTATTAAAGAACCAATGTTTCAACAACAAAAACAGCACCGTACAGATTGTGTTGTTCTTTGGTGCCGTTTTCCAGGTTGGCAAGTGGACTTTCCGTAAAATGTGAATATCTTTCATGTCTTGCAGATTTTCAAGGTGATGAAGGATTTATGGTACGTAGTCGATCGGTCGGTCAGTCAAGGGTTGTGCGTATAAACAGAAAGGCGCAGCAGTGGTGAAAAATGAGAGCGTTGGAAACGAGTTTATTTCCCCCAGCAGTTCTCAGAGATGTAGGGCGCCTCTCCTTCCACCCTGTTCACCCCACACAGGTAGGGGCCAGGTGTACTCATACTTTCGACTGCTACCGTCACCTGTTATGTACTGGTTACCCTGTAAGAGCGTATTTGTTTGCACCTGTGTTTTCAGCTTAGTAGATGGCCAAAGTGCAAGTGAACCCCTTGGGGGTCAGGAAACCACTGCTAATAAATAAATGCAACATGGACCCCCGCCCCCCCCCCGCCCAAGTCCCTCTGAACCAGTTGCTGTAGAAAATTGTTCGTAGTGCTTATGTGCCAAATCAGCACTTTTTCCATATTGGCTATTATCTTTTTTATTTATTATTATTACTACTACAGTTGGGCTTAAGTAGTCGGCAACGTTACTGCCCGGCTGGCATTAAAAATCCAAAGCAAGAGAGATGTGATGAGGGTGACGTATGTTTATTTTCCTTCACTGATGTTTCTGGTCTGGGTACAGTAAATCCTCGATTTAAGAGTAATTGGGGGGTGTCCGATATTGCCGAATGTCCATTAAAACATAACACCTGTCAAACAGCATCTATATGAAACCAAAAGTCTGTTAAATTGGGTGTCCTTCTCAAGGAAATCGACTCATAAGGTGAAAATATCGCCTTAAGCGAGTGCGGCATTATCGGAAGTGAGTGCATTCCAGAGAAGTGTCTGTCAGCCATTTTAGGTTTAAAAGATTAACCCCCCCCCACACACACACACACACACACACACACACACACCACACTCAACTCTTAGCCAAATGCGAAAAATCAGTCTTAACTTTGTAAATGGTATTTATTCCACTCGTATACACGAAAACCCGTCGGTGAGACTCGCTTGCTGGACACCTGTATTCTGAACATATCAACCAGACTTGAAGTACCAACATCTGTACAATTTCATCTGTTTAATCAAATTTGTTAAGTCGAGGATTTACTCCATTTTTATGGTTTGGTTGAATGTTATCTCTTTTGAGAGATAATATTGCGATTTTCCCGATACGAGTCATCCGAAGCGTTATAGACAGTTTGAGGAAAATATTCAGTTCAATATTCAATATTCCGTTTGGGAGATGCAGATATATACTGTATGTTATATGCAGCTGTATACTTTTACAGGTACTCAAACCTCTTACCTGACGGTCTGTGCGGCTGCGGGGTGGGCAGTGCTCTCCACTCCCTGTCCTGGCTGCAGCACGTGGACCGTCTGGAGCAACTGGCTGGGCGGCTTGCCAGCTGCCCCCTGGTACACCACCGTGGGGCTGGGCTCTCGCTTCGGGGCTTTCACCACCACCGAGCCCTTGGCCTGTCCGGCCCGGGACCCCCCGCGCGACACGCCCCTGGCGGGAGGGGACGTGTCCGGGCCCTGGCCGTCCTCGTCGTCGATCACCACGAGGTCCGAGGGCATCTCCTTGAACTGGTAAACCAGCCGCTGGCCCTCCACCTTGGCCAGGATACCTCGCTGGTAATAATACCTGCACAGCGGTGGGGACAGGAGGCATTACAGATGGTGGTGTTTGTGATTTTTCTCACATGTCACACATGCAGGTGGCTTAGCGGTTCTGGCTGCTGCCTAACATTCAGTGGGACCCAGGTTCAAACCTCAGCTTCTGGAGGGAACTACTTACCCTGAACCAGTTTGGTAAAAACCACCCAGCTGTATAAACAGGTAACTCAATAAGCTGCTCTGGACAAAAGCATCACGCTGTAAATGTCCATTCATTCTGCACGACACCCTGCTCCTGCTCCACCGGGTTCTTCTGGCCAAGATGACGACCATGGTAACCTTCACTGTGGGATTACGCTAATGGGAAAAGCCCACCCCGGGCTAAGCATTTGGGGCACCCCACCTGAGCGCTCTCCCCATGGTCTCATAGTTCATGTCGGGCTTGTTCTTGTGCTTTCCCCACAGCTTGGACACCGCCTTGGAGTCCACCAGCTTGAAGATGCCCTTCTCCCTCTGCGTCCACTTGATGTACTTGGGGCAGGTGTTCTTGTCCTGGAGGAGGGCCAGGAGGAACTCCCACAGATAGATGGTGTTACCTGGGCAGGCGGGAAGGGGATGGAACTTAGTTGTGGGCTTCACAAAGAAAAGCTAAGTACCAGCCGTGCGTCTTTGTCCATTACAGGTTTTGTTTAAGAAATGAAAGTAACACAAAGCGCAATTACATCGCTGGTCGTCATAACTCAAGTTAATCGATCCACCATTCACAGCCCCCTCCGCGTCTGCAGGGCTGGCGATGGACTGTGCAGGGTGCCGGTAGATTAGTCTTGTTGGATGATGACTGGGTGAGCGGTTTGACTGCTGGTGGTGAAAAACAGAAACTGCGCCCGAGGCCGCTGGAGTCCCAGCTGCCACGGCAGGGTGATAAATATGGAGCCGGATGGGATGCTCCACACGGGGAGGCAGATGAATGCGGAGTTTGGGGTGGGAGGGGGGATCGGGGCCTCCGTCGAGAGCCCTGCAGCTCACAATCAGTTCTCGTGTCTCTGCCGAACGCAGCAGTTTGAGGACGCCTCATCAATTAAGCAAGCCAGGGATAAACCCCCCTGGACAGAGGGGAGGGGGGGAGAGGGAGTGAGAGAGACTGAGAGAGGGAGGCGATCGCCCAGGCACTTTGCCGGTGGGCGGGTTTGTGCCGGACTGGGCCCCTCCCTTCCTCACCTTTCCCCTCCTTGTTCCTCTTCTTCAGCGGCAGACTGGGGGTGGAGATGGGGGAGCAGGACCGCGCTGCCCTGGGCTTCCGCACTGCTGGGGGGCAGACAAGGCACACTTTAGTTCTCCTTGTAAAAATAATGCATTTTTAAATCAAAACCCTGGACTGTGACAAAATGCAGTATTTAGCCTGTATACAACAGAGCATAACATGTGTTTATTAATGTAAGACCCAGAGAGACTGATGGGACTGTCGCCGGGAGAGGGGCTGGGTGTGAGAAGAGAGGTCCGGCAGAGGGGCAACGCTGCCCTCTGCTGGGCACGGAGAGGCGTGCCGTACCTTTGTTCTTCCGCGGGGGTTTGCTGGGGTTCTTGCGGGGAGTCTCGTCCGTGGAGGACTCCTCGTCCAGCGACATGTCCATGCAGTTGCCAGACAGGTGCTCAGGTCTCAGGGAGATGTAGGCGAGGTCATTTTCCATGAGGGTTCCGTAAGACTGGACTGGACAGTGGCCGGAAGGAGAAATTTGAGCAGCGTTTTCTCTACCACAGATTGCTCGCTTTTACTGCAGCTTTTCTCTCAGTGCATCCAATTCAAGCAATAAGACTGGTAAAGCAATCGCAGAAATGGTAAAAGTTTGCAGAGGAGGGCAAGGACCCCCGTGGCCAAGAAGCGGCAGGACGTCTTACTCATGCGCTGCTCATCCAGAATGTTGTTGGGAGACTCCATGTTGAGCAGAGTTTTTGCAGCCTCAGCCGTCTCCATGTTGTCCCCAGGGTCTGAGCTTGTGGTCTCCACTGCGGAAAGACACGGGAGTCAGGATCGGTGCACGGCGTCCGCCCAGGTGGCGGGACTGACTGGAGGCACAGGTGCAGATGAGGGGACATGTGGACCGCCCCTTTAATCGGTTATTGTTTGTTTGGCAGTTGCACAACGTCACGCAACGAGAGGAGGCAAACAGCAATTGGCTCAGCTCTCACAATTTTGCGTCTGATTAATAGAACCGCTGCCTTGGTTGTGCGGCTCGTGTTCCAGCACCAACAGGAACACCTGGGCCTGCTGGTCCTCACCTGAGAGAACAATGTCCGTCGGCATGATCTGTTCCTCCGCCACGTCCAGGGAGTTGTCCGCCATGATGCCGTTGGACACCTCATCCGACTCCAGCCCGGAGTAGACCTGCATGAGGTCGGTGGCGGGAACCTGCTCCACGATGACCGCGGGGAACACGGACGGGTCGTCCAGCTGGTAAGAGACAAGCAGACGGGGCGTCAAAAACGCCACGTCAGCCTTTCCTCATTGTTTATCAGTTGATCATTTAATCGCTTGTGTCAAGTATGGAGAACCTGATCCCTAAGCAGCAGCTTGTTTATACATTTTAATAAACGGGTTTTTAAAATATACAATATTTTAATTTTAAAAAAGGCCCCGTTCTCATAAATCAAGGCCCAAGTTTCTTATTCTGAAGGCGCCATTGCAAGCTGTGACCAGCAGATGGCAGCATATCGTGTTCGATCACCCTGATATTCTAACACGCTAAATCTTGTGCTATATTTCATACAGGCACATAAGTTACTTATGCAGAAATCATGCATCGGTTCAAGAATTTCATTTTCCCTTAGGAATGATACCTGGCCTCAGAATTTATCAGTTTTGTGGTTGTAAAAAACATTTATGTAAAACTTCCACTGCAGCGCAACTAATCTTTAGGTCATTGAGTTCAGAGGCGGGTTTTTTTTTGTCGTCGTTGTTCTTGTTAAATACAAACAATCAAAATGGTGGGGGTGCACAGTGACATTTCTCATATAGTTTTTTTGTAAAGCCAGGCAACTATCTTATCGAAAGATAATCTCTGCACAACTGCAAGTCGCTGCGCTTGCAACCACAGATTTGAAAGCACATAGAACCACTGCTATTGCATCATCTATAGTGCAGGTATTGGTTTGCCGAATCTGTGAGCCCATCCAGCACACATGGATAGGTGGACGTGGTCCAACTGCCCGCCCCATAAATGATCAGCATCCACACGAGGCGGTGCAATGGACTGAGTTGGATGTAAAGGCAGACAGGTTCCCAAAAAACACTACCATGTTTACATAAGTCTACAGGTTTTCCCTGAAATTAAATTAACAAGGACCAGCGGGCATCCGTTAAAAATAAATAATGCTTTTGAACCACCACAGGAACCGGCATCTATTGGGTATAATACTAATCTGCTCTTTCAGTTTCTCTGCAGCAGGAAAACAGATAAATATCTTGGGGAATTTGCATCTCTCAGTTCCCTCTCCCAACCTTGACAATAACAGAGGCTCACAGAGCTGCTTCCTCGCACCTCTCCCTGTTCCTCTTTACCTGCCCTCTGGGACAGCGGCTCTAGTCCTCAGCCCCCCGCCACAAAACAATGGAGCTACACAGACAATATGAGGAAACCAAGATGAACCTGGAAAAGGCGGCATAAGCGGCGAGGTCACTTTCAAGAGACAGCAGGGGCTCGGGGACAGTGTTTAAGGGGAAGCCCGTGAACTGCTTACCCCTCCGGCCCAAGAAACCTCATTCCTCCTCCTACAGAACAACGGACGAAGTCATGGCCTGTGATAGGGAGCTTCTCTGAGAAGTTCCCCACATACCTGTATCCCCCGAGCAATTAACTAAGTGATCCCTGAGAGGGACTCAGCACAATCCACTGGGAACTGGACCCAACAATACACTGTATTCTTCCCAGGGGACCAGCCTGGCTTCCCTGAACTTTGGGCAAGTTCATCAGGTTAGGCATGTTTTGGTGCCAGGACGGGGTGGAGACTGGAAGGGAAGGGCTACTGAGGGATGGTGTGAACTCATCAGGCCACAAAAACACACACACACACACACACACACACACTCCATCTGAGCTCTCCTTCCACAACCCCAGCACAACATTTGAGAGGACTTCCAACACTGCCTTCAGCATCTCTCTTAACACCAAAATAAAAGACATTGGAGCAAAGACTCTCACTCGCTGTCCCCCCATGAAGATCCTGCAGCTTCTTTTCTAGTCGCAGCTCTGGTCTACTCCACCGAACCAAGGTATGAACCAGCATCCAGTGGATTCCTGTTCATCGCTGACCTCACCTTCTCTTCCCTGATGCGAAGCCAAAGTGCACAGCAGCACAGCCCTCACGCATGGTCAGCTGTTCCTTTACAACTATATAGTTTTTCTACTTGGAAACTGGAATTAACAGTCATTTTGAGGGATCCAGTACAGTACCTGGTTCATTTCATCTATTCCATTGTTGGTGAAGTCAAAGACCAACTCATTCTGGACTGCAGTCGTCATGGCGTGTGGGATGCGGGAAGAAAGGAGGGAGGGGGAGAGAGCGAGAGAGAGAGAGAGAGAGTGCAAGAGGGCTCCCCTCCCCTCAAGTGACTTTCTACAGAACCAGGAACTTGTCAGAAGGGAACCAGGCAGAGAAGCAGTCTGGTAGTTTCCAAACAGAGGGGAACCAGTGGAAAACTGGGTGCTTTTCTGATCCGGTCCTCCCCTTGTTTGCTTTGGGGGCGGAGGTCGCGCTGCAGCCGAGAGCAGAGGGTTCGGCAGCGAGGCAAGTCCTCAGTGAAGCAAACCCTTCTACCTGGCACAGATTCTGAGTCCCTCCGTGCTGTGAACCTGCAGAGAAAGAGAAAAAAACACGCTTCAGGGGAAAATGAAACAGTTTAGTTGAAGCGGTTAAATTTGTCTGTAAAGCACCCTTGGGAAAGATGCGTGTGGGCGTCACTTTCGTACTACACAAAAACACTGGTTCGACTGAAAGCCTTATCTCAGTTTCACTTTGAATCTCAGACCCTGGAAGCCCCAAACACTCATGGAAAACTTTGGGAAATATTAACAACACTGACTCACGAGAAGAATGTTTTTCAGATGGACAACCTATGGCAAAGTTTCCAGCTTACAGAACAAACTTTGTTTTGCTTCCACATTGTGTGTTCAAGTAAAACTCACGAGATGTCCGGGTTTCTCGCCGTGCCAAATAGTGCTTAAATGGGTTAGCAGGTCTACACCGGCAGCCATGATGACCTTCAGAAAGCATTCTGGGGTGGAAGATAACAGCTGTAATGTTTGATCTCCCCTTGTCTTCCTACATCAGCAGTTTCTTTATTGCAGGGACTGTGATCTGACTCACTTCTCCGGAGGGATGAGATTGGCCCTTAGAGCACACGCAACAAACAAAGGAATTCATGTGGTTTGCAGCACAAGGCCACAACTTGGGTCCACCAGAGCACAGTTGTGTCAAAGGGTCTTCCTGGCAGGCTTCTCAACAGTTCGCAAGTCGGCTGGTGGAAATGGAGTTTTACTGAGGGTCCGGGTGCTGCTGGGAGGCCAGAATGAAGGGGGGGGGGGGGTAATTCACATGACACACTGCCCCTCCTTTCAGAGCTGGGCGTGGTCCTCTTTAGCTCGAATGCCTTTGTGACTGACGGCACACATTCCAGGTTGGATTGTTTGAGTGGGACGTGTAGGAGGAGCGCTGCGATCCCCCACACACACATTCTCCTGCTTTCCTTCACCACTCCCCTCAGCAGCTGGTGGGATTGGCTCTTCAAGCATCTACCAGAGAAGGGCGTAGGGGGGCGTGGGGGTGATCGTGGACTGTCTTCCATTACACAACACTAGGCCTTTCCATGGAAGCTGTAACCAGGCCCATGAGACTGGAGACCAGGGATAAACATGTAGGCTGCCCCCTTTCTTCATTCCAGCTGGGAACAGGACAAGATGGGCTTTGCCGACACCCACGCTGTGGTTTCCTCAGCTACCACGTGTCTTTCAGACCAGAGGAGGGAGATGGAGCATGTGGAAAAGTCGAGAACCTGGATCTTTTCAGAGATTCACCTTTCCAAAGGCAGCTCCCCACCAGAACCCTCTTTCTAGCACCCTAACAGCCCCCGATCACTTGACACTCCTCTTACGCTCGGTCACGGCTCCCACGTGCTTCCTCTTATCTTTAGCTCAAAAAACACATGGTCCTCAGGTCAAACGGCAACGTTCCCCTCCCATACATGAACCTAATCTTTCGCTTTTGTTTCTAGTCTTACTCTCGCTTTAAGTTTCCACATCGCAGAGCAGAAGAAAACCCTGAACCAAATCAGCTCGACTCCCCCCAGGCTGTGCACGTACCGGTTACGCATTTTATAAGCTCGTCTTACAGGAGCTGCTGACCTGCTCAACGAAAGGAGGTGAACAAACGAGCTTAAACATCTGAGGGATTCCCAGGAGCCGCTGGCATCTGCATGTGTTCACGCGAAGCACTATGTCCAACAACGAGTCGCTTGGTTTCACCGTTCCAAACCAGGAGCCAAGGAGACCAGCCTAGCCCCAGAGAGGCATGACGGTGACATGGGGATTTCTAGCATCAGCTGACGATGACGTTGCTGTTTGCACGATGACATCACAGCTCTGCTGCATGACCTCTTTGGTTTGGCGCGATGCACCTTCTCCTTTTGCTTTCTCACGTTTCTTCACGGCCGCGTTGCAGATCCACGCGGCAAAATACAGGTGATCAGGGGATTTTGCCCCTTTTTGATGTCAGCTTCAGCCACATGCCCCTAAGATCAGGGTCGCCTCCAGAGCCCATATGCATCCCGGGCCCCCATTTCCGGCACCTTGGCTGAACTCACCAACCACGATGGGAGGTGAATCAACACAAATCACATAGTTATGTGCTGACTCACCTTGGCTTCAGATAGACAGGCAAAAAAAAGATTTAAAATTTAAACAAAATGTGGGGTACGGAAGCAAAGGTCAGAAAGAAGCAGTTTAACCATGCCCAAGTGTGTCGGAGTGGTTCGTACGAGCAAAGGGACAAGTCTACCTACTCTGCACTGGGGCACCCAGAGGCCCTTCCCGATGCTTAAACCCAAAACATTTTTATCTGAAATATACAAACATCTTCTGTTACAGTCTAAAAATAACCAAAAACAATTTTTTTTTTTTTTTACAGTCAGACCAGGGAGGGCCTTTGTATTTTTTTTTTTTTAAACCTCTTCCAGTAAGAGCCAAGAGGGACCACGGGCTAAGTGGTGTCAGCACTTTTTAGGAGAAGAGATGCTCAGAATAGCTCCTGATCTAATGGCCGCGGGAACCGGCCCTGTGGAAACTGCTGCTTCCCTGCTGCTTGGCTGAGGAGCGCGATGGTATTCCCGGTATTCCTGGACGCACGCGAGATCCCAAAGCTAATCCTGGCTGGGAAGGCCCCGCTTGAGGTTCACCACTTTGGCGTGATGGAGGTGTAAATCAGCTCACTGATTCACTGCTGCGATATCAGCAAAAGCAGCTGCTGGAAAGTACAGCTCCTCCGTGGTTTCAGAGCAAGAGCTCTTAGCCCAAATGCAGACTTGGGCAAAGTAAGGTCATTCTCTCTTGGCAGTGTTTTTATTTATTAAAAAAAGGGGGGGACGAAAGTCTTAAGTACAAATAAGGATGTGATGCACGGTCCCGATTCCTGTCGGATCTGCGAGGGAAGTTTTACATTGAAATTGAATGCTCCTCCAGTTTCAGTTAACATGTAAGGAACTGCAAACCAACCATTTTGGGCGAAAAGAAATGAGCACAGAAGTCCAGCATTAGTCATAAGTTGTGAGTCCAGTTGGCTGGAGGGCCTCTGCACCCCAGAGCACCGTAACCAACCTTCTCGGACATCCAGCGTCACTGGAAGACTGTGAGCTCCTTTTAGACCTTCTTTGTCAAAACGAGACAAAGAAGTATATGTCAAATAGGGGGCAGGGAGAAAAAAGACTTCATTAAGAGAACCTTGTTCCGGTCTTTGTCATCAGCCAGTATTATTAACCGTTGTTATTTAGATACCTTTGTCCAAAGCACCGTACGATGTTGGGTTTACAAACTTAGCCACTTGGGATTATTTATCCGTTTACAACAGGATCACTTTCCACATTGGTGCAGGGTCACCATCTCAATCTAGGGTGCTTCACCTGGATCCGCAGGAGTCAGATCCAAATCGCGGTCCCTCGACTGCAAGGCGACAGCTCTGGAGCCACAGCGTGGGAGCATCTTAAAGCTCCGTTCTGATGTCCTGCTGATGAGGTTGTGTCCACAAAACGTGCGGTTTAACAGCCAGTTTCGCAAGCAAAACAAACCAAGTTCATGTGGGTGCAAACAAACGGGTCTCCTATTGGTCGGTGTGTTTGCTTGCAGACCCGCCTGGACTGAAACTGCTCCCTGTAGGAGACTGTAAGCCACGGCATAAAGGAAAGTCAGAATGACCACAGCAAACCTTCTGGCAAGAATCACAGATGCATGGCAAACAGACCACCCACAGGGGGTGTATATTCCACCACGTTAAACTGCCCAAGAGAATGAGGCAAATTTAAAGTCGAGCAAAGCCTCATCTCCAGCGAAGGCCTTTGAAAGGATGAATGGAATTTAATCTCATCTCCAGTCTTGTGTTTTTTCAGTTCACCCTAAGGCTGCTGAGAGCTCAGATACCAGACCCACACGCCCTGCATTAGCGTCTGTCGGGACACAGATCCTGGCTGGCAAAGACCTGGCTGTTGCAGCCAAGGAGCTACTGGTGTAACGCAGTGATGCTCCTCACCCAAACTCCCAACACAGTGCTCCACGGGATCAAGCAAAGACAGCAGCTAGCTCATGGTCTCGGCATGACAAAACAAGGGGAGCTAAACTCCTTCGAACACAGGTACTTTGAACATGTCGCATTTCGTGTGCTCTCATGCACATCCCCCTCTGAGTTGCCACCACCTTCCTAAACAGCAAATAAAGCAGCCGGCAGTTAAGGCTCCGAATTCCCAGGCCTTTAAAAGAAAACAGCAGTGGCGTGATGTCAGGGGCCTCTTGGTACTTGAAGTCGAGGCGCCTCATATCAAACATGTTTTCCCAAATATGTAAAATAGGAAGAGAAAAAAAAAACCAGAAATACAAACTTAAGAAGAAGAAAGAAAAAAAGAACCGCAAAACTGACCTGTGAATTCGGTGCTGGCAGGAAGCGCATCACTGAGCCATGGTTTCTCCGACTTCCTGACTGTTAGACCACAGTCACACCAGCACTTCTCTTTTAAAGCAACAGTGGAAACTGATGCTCTCTTTCTCCTCCCTTGTTTTTTTACTCATCCTCCATGTTCTTTGTCACCCATGTCATCTGCCTTCAGATGCTGGTGACAAATGGAGCAGTAGGTGGTACGGCAGTCAGATCCCTCTGCTTGTAGTCTGAAGGCCCTGGCTTTGAATTGCCCTCCTGTCGCTCCCTTGATTGACACATTTACCCTGAATTATACAGCAGAAATTACTCCGCTGTGTAAACAGGTAAATCGCTAAGCAGCTTAGTGTACAAAACAAGCACCTCATTCGAGGACAGCGTCAGAGGGGTAGAAGTAATAGGACTTCCTAGTTATTTTCATTTTTCGATCCTTTGACATGTTTAAGCCACGTGTCCTCTGCTCAAGACACAAAAATGTGAAATGCTGAACCAGTGTAAGGAGACCAGGATGTGTCGCGTGTGAAAACGATTGTGGCTGTTCAAGGGGTAACCGCTTCGTTTTGATCACATTTGTCCGCTTTTGTTCTCCCACAAAGACTGAGGACGCGACGAGTTTGAGGGAGCATCAGAGCAGAAGAAATTTGATGGCATGTTTACGTCGCCACGTGACAGTGCGTCGTCACGGAAACTGGGTGCGGAAGCACGGCATCCTGGCTCTACACTCGTGAATCCGACGACTGCGAGTAGTGAGATAAGTAGTGGACCCCTTAGCCCCTCCCTGGCCTAGTTCCTGTTCGAAAGCCTGCGACGCTGGCCCTTTCTCACTACCTTCAAACGCACACGCCCCCAACCCCAAACACATCTCTGCCGTGGTTTCGCTGCACTTCTCAGAAGCCACAAAGCGAGTTCCTGCAGCAAACAACGGCGTTTAATTTTATCACCAGCGTGTTCTCTGTACGGCTGCGTCGGCCTTCAGCTCACGAAACACAGAGCACAAACAGGGACTGCTTACTCTGCCAAAGGTCCTTGAGAGTGCGACAGCCTGAAAAGGACGTTGTTGGCCCCGCAAGTCGACGGGAACTGAATCCACCACCGCGTGGATGGAGAAACGGGCCAAAACGCAGGGGAGCAACCAGCTGGTGCACGGAAGCTAAACGGAAGCCAAACAGAAGAGCAGAAACTGCGTGTTGCTTCCCTTCTCTGGGCAATCGCTCTTCCTGGGTCCCAACCCGATGCCCTCAGCCTTCGAGGACCAGCTTTTATCACAACGCGCAGAAGATGAGGATGGCAGGGGTGGGCCGGGCGCCAGTGCATTGCAAACCATGGACCCCGCTGAAGAGAGATGCACCATTCTCTGTAGAGATGAGGTTTAAAAAAAACTCCACTCGCAGCTTCACCACCACCCACCTGCCCCCCCACAGCTGCACTTCCACTGTGTGATGTCAGGCCACGCTCTGTAGATAGGGAGGCCCAACCAGATTGTGAAAAGAGGACAGGAAATTTCAAGGCAAGGCTCAGCAAACCACAATGCCTGCATGCAAAATGAAAACGCATCATTTGTCCTGGCAGTCATTATGTGTGTGAGTTTAATGGCTGAACATTAAAGTATTCAGGTAGTTTAAAAAAAAAAACAGAACATGAGGAGATGTTATTGAAAAGAGACACAGCAGAGGCCTGGAGGAAACAGTGACAGTGTGCAACACGCCTTTCAACATATCCATCCATCATCACTTGGCTTTTTTGACCAACCTGCTAGTGCAAAGGGAGAACCGTTGCCATGGCAATCAGCATCAGCAGGAAGCAGCATGTAGGCTGGCGAGTGTCGTGTGAAGTCCTACACGCTATACTATGGCTTACATACCTGAAACATGCAAGCAATGCAGGCATTTCAGTCATTTGTGTGACCGACTCACTTGGCTTCTTAACTGGACCAGTGTGGGGCTCCTTCGTGGTCATCTGCTGGGTTTCAACACTCAACCCTGTCGTGTACAAGTTCGGTTCGAGCGTTGGACCAGTTGATGCTGCGTGGTCTGTCAGCAGGTGGGAAACATCGTCCTCATGCAGACAGACAGAAGCACGTTGCCGACCAAAATAACCCTAACCAAAAGCAACCCTAACCATACTGGGGGGAGGGGTCCTCACGCATATTCACCCTCCGAACTGCCTCCTCAAGCATGGGCAAATCCCACCTTTCGTAAATACTTCAAATACTTGGGTTTAAAGACAGTTCTGTTGTTTTGGCTGCTGGGACAAGGACAGCGCGGTGCAAGACCAGACTGGAAAACGAAAACCGATCCGGTTCTAACCAGTATCCAGCTCTTCAGAATCTCCTTGGGCACAAGTCCACAGCTATTGCCTGTTCCAGAGCAACAAGAAAGATACGGACAGCGCTGCTTTCTACAGGCATCCCGCAACGGCCCACGCCGATGTTTCTGATTACAAAAATAAGACGTTTCCAGAAGCCCCTTTTTATAGCATTTTCAGAAAAGGAGTGAAGAGCACAACTGTCAAGCAGGTTTAAAATGTGCGGTTCGTGGAAGAAAACTGAGCAAAATAAAAATAATCTCCCACCTAAAGTCCAACTGACTGACCATGTTTCTCTGGGCTGTAGGGGACACTCCGTGTGGGCCACTTGTGTTCATATTCTCCTGCCAGCAATAACAAACGGAGTGAGAGAAAGCCAACTGAATGAATAAAATATAATTCTCCCCAGAACAGAGTAGCGGGTAACTGGGTGTGTCTCACATGGAGCAGATGGATGATGGTGGGTGAATGGAGACTGGAGAATGGAGAAAGGGCACTCGCTGCAACATGTACCACCGCTGCCGCTGACTGCAGACTTGCTAAACAGCCCTAATGAGCACCTCCCTCGCCACTGCCGCCACCCCCCACCTCATCTCTCCCAGATGCTGGAGCCTGTTTACACTCATACCCCCAGCTAACATGTCAGAGCAAGGGCAGGCTGAGCAATGCAAGCCCCGAATTCATCTGCAAAGCTCACACACCCTCAGCCCCAAAACTGAGATAAAGGCCCTCCTCCGTTTTTTCCTCCATGGGTTGGGGGGGGGTGCGTTAAAGGATGGACTGCAATCTCGAGTCAATAAGGAGGGTCTCGGCAGCATTGGTGAGGCTGTGCTGGTCAAGAAAAAATTGCAGGTATTTACTGGCTTCCCAGGGTCCTTCTCTGCTAACCAGACTGTGGCTGGGACTGAATGGCTCGAAGGCACATTCCTCAGTCCAGAGTCACAATAGGGCAGGTTGGTCACATGACCGGAAGGGTCAGGGCAGAAGTAGGTCTCCATGTAGCATGAAAACAGAGGACAAACTGCCAAGCAGCACTTCAGAAAAAGAGAAGAAGTACCAAGTGGCAGTATGAAGCTGCCATGAAGCATCTGCTTTCCTGCGAAAGTGTCACACAGCATCAAAGTACATCAAAAACCTGAAACATGGCCACTGTGCAACTGATAGGACAGGTAGGAAGTCAAAGGAGGGCATCGAGGGCAAACACATTAAGCCTTGCAAGATATTTTTGCTAAAGGAGAGGCAACCATTACAAACACAGCAGTAAGTGATGGAAAGCACAGGGCAGGCAACAGTCCTGCACATCACCAGACCCCCAAAATTTAGAGCTCTGACAGCAGCGAGTTGTCTGATGCTGCTGATGTGTAACTAGTCCGCCGTGGTTTCAGGTGCGAGGTACAAGGACAGGGCCTGAGAAAACCTCCACTACCGGCTCATAAGACTTAACTCATTGTTTACAGGATTATCTGCCAAAAATAGAACAAAAAGGTCTGTGGCATCACTTTGCTCGCAGTCTGATCACATGTCGAAGGTGACGATCATGACGACGACGACAATGATGTCATCCACCAAAAGCAGTAAACGATGGAGGTAAGATCCACCCTGAGAAATCAGGCCGAGGTCAGATGTTGTATACCTGAGCTCAGCCTGGATTCAGTCCCCACCCCCACCCCGTGCGCAAACACAGTCACGTGGCGGCTTCAGTCACGGGAATCTAGCACCTTCTCCACTGGAGAATGACGCGTCATCACCGGACACCTGTTAGGAGCTAAAGATAAGATGCTGCCTTACAGGTAAATCCTACTCACCCCATAGTTTAACTTACAAAGCACCGTTTTAAAAATCCAGAGAGGCATTTCAAGCCGACACCAGTATGACCTGAAAAACTGTGCTTGTCTCAAACTGTGGTTTTCATGCTGTAGCTGTGAAAGCGATAAAGTCCCACAGAGAGGCTAGTGCTGCCAACACAATAAGCAGAGATGCAGATATAGGGAAAACAAAAAAAAAATATCTGCAGCTTTACAGTTGCCCTCATAACTTCACGAAGCCCTCAGGTTTAAACCGTTTTTACTACAGCCCACTCACCTGGGCGGTGTGTCCGTATACCCGGACTGCTGTCGAGTTGTGCAAGTTGGACCAGGTGCAGTAACTGGTTAGGAGGTGAGGTTCAGGATGTCTGCTGTGCGCAGGGAGTCGTATTGGGGCGAGACATCTCACATCTGCTCAATATTTGATCAGCAGATCTGCGCTTTTACAGGCCTGATCATTAATTTATGAACCGCAGTCGTGTCGGAGTAGAAAAACGGTGCTGCTCGGGCCGTCGGGGCAACAGACGTGCCGGTAGGAACCTGGAATAATTCTCCGTGTCCAATATGACCTTCCATGCGAGTCAAACTCATGTAAGTTACTTAGCAGCAGACAAATCGTTTTAGCCTTCCGTGAAGCACGGTAAAACAAGGTTCTGGTCCATAAAAAAAAATTTTAATTAACAAAAACAATAGGAAAAACAACAATGCAAAACTTTGCTGATGACATTCCAACCATGACAGGTTCGGATGACAAATCCAGGCAAACTATGACTTAACTCATATGGCAGTTATAGCCCAGCCACTCAGATCAACGCTGTACTTTGAGGACAAAACAAGGGGGCGATCGGCCCATCTTTGGCCCCGGGGGCTTGCAGGCAACCAAGAACGCAAAAGCCGGTGACAACGGGGTCCCTGGGAGAGAGTCGTGGCCTCTTACAACTGTTGAAAATGCCCCCAAGGTCCTGGGCAAACCATAGACAAACAAGGAGTGGCGGTTGCTAAGCAACAGACTTCTGTAGAAATGTTTCACAAGCAGATTCAGGAAGTGCAGTGGCACAGGCTGCTTTTGAAGACCTGCCAGTGGGTAGATTTGTTCTGAGGGGCCATAAAAGGAGTGTCAAAAATAGGTCCAACAAAATAAAATGACACAAACACCCGATCACCACGTAGCACAAAAGCGGCAGCAGGAGATGAGGGGCTCGGCGACAGTAGGTAGTTAATAAAGTCACACAAACTGCGCCGTTGTATAGATCGACTGCTAAGGTCGCACCGGTATTCCTGTCGGAAGGGGAAACGTACGGTGAAAGGCGACACGGGACAGCGAAACATAAGTCGCCACAGTATTTCAGACCCTAAACCTCAGTGTAGAGGGACCAGAATTTCCAGCCCGGGCGGGGGGGAGGGGGGGCTACCCAGTGCCTGTGTCCCCAGGCCGTTTCCACCGCATTTACTAGGACTTCTCTGCTTGTTCTTTAGCATCGTTGCTAATTTGCTCGTCCTGCATTACAAACCAAACAGCACTCGAAGTGCCACACCTCTTATTGGGCATGAAAACGTGGGCAAAAAAGACTTTCAGGAGCTTCCTGTGTGTCACAGCAGTGGAACGTAGAGAAGAGAAGTTAATTCCGGAAGATGTCCTTAATACACATGGGATGGATTCAGTACATAAACAAAAAAATAGGGTCCAGTTTCTCAGACTGCTAGAGGTATCATTTAAAATAGTGTTTACATTCCTGCAATTCTGTCTTCTGGTAAAAAGCCGTCAGAGGTGGGCGTGTTTCCCCCCATATGTTCCGTACACTGAACCGTGTCGTTCATCTAACTGCATGTGGTCCCTGCTCGATATTTTGAGGTTTTAACCAGCTAAGTGACAACCGCGACTGAATATTTCTGTCACTATGTAAATGCCTGCCTATAGAAGACACTACAAAACATGCAAAGAATCAACTTAATGGACCTCGGAACCGGCGAACCAGTTTTTTTATTGGTAAATTTAGCTGATAGCTACATTTAAAATATAGTTAAAAAAAAAAAAGCACAAAGGTTTGGTCACCAATAGCAGTGATGCCATTTCTGTGCAACTTCCCTTTTGACGAGGAGCCGAGGTGATGCTGGTGAGAGATAAACTGGATGCTAAACAGCCCACCCCGTTTGTACAAGGCCTGGAATTTCCCTCCCACGGACCACAGTCAGGCTGCGGCAGGGCCATCTGTCTGAAGGTACCTACATACAAAGTGTGAAAAGTTAAAAAACACAGGCCAAAGGGCACGCTTGGGGCAAAACAGAGCTGAGGGCACAAATGGTCGACCCCCGACGTGAAAATGCTTAAATAGCTGCATACGTGTCTACGCAGAGGTGGAAAAAAGCCACAGCGCAGAGCTTATTTAGGTTTGCCAGTCATTGTGAATAACGGTTTTTGTTTTTCTTCTTCCACTTCCTCCTTTGGAGCCCATGGAAGTGTAGAGAGCGCCAACTTCCTTAATCACAAGCTCGCGAAATAGCACCTCGTGTTTGCAAACTGCTGTCAGTTCCAGTAAAAACAGCGCAGGACCGGAAATCATGAGGTCAAAGGTGAAACACGGGAGGAAAATTCAACCCATTTGCACTTGGTGACACAGAATTTGACTCATTTAGAAAACCCACATCTAGCCTCAATATTTTACTTTAGTGTTGATGCTTTGAAAAGTTTTAGAAAGTGGATCAAGTACGTTGCTGAAGGACCTCTTCTAGTCACGGCATCAGATCCTTTCAGTGCTTGGAAACAATGCTCACTGGCTAACCGGCTTCATATTTCAAGCAAATTGGTCACCAATCCGAAGATGTAGCTGCTCTAAGTCTTGTTTTATTGATGCAAAGTCTTCAGACAGTGCAGTACCTTCCCCTGCTATCTTACATCATCTGCATCTTCTTCACAGATCCCTCTCTGGCTCAATGCCCTGCCAGAATGTTGGATGTGCTCCACATTCCCTGCGTTGGACGGGAGTGAGGAACTCGCTTCCACATTCTTAAAGCCGGAGAAGAAACACAACAAACAGTCTTTGGAGCTTTGGAGCTGCGTGCTTCTCCAGGTCTCCACATGTGCGAGTAAATTCCCATCCCTGTTGGAGAGAAGCTCGAAGCTAAGCATCATCTCACTGCCATGCCAACTATCCCAGCATGCACAGCAAGTCTTTCTTAGAGGGACACTCACGCTACACTATGTGGGCATCTCAGCCGGGGCCTATCCTCTCAGAGCCCAGTCGTGCATTTGCTCAGCCATTAATTCCTTCAGCACGACATGAGCAAACACACAATTGACGATGTCGACAGGACTACAAAAGGGAAGCGACCATACAGGCCAGTTAGGGCAATTGTGCCCAATCTGCAAGTGGGAGATAAATTGGAATTTCCCAGCATTGATAAGCAGACTGCATGGCGGGTTGCATGTTCTTCCATTTGGGGTGGTGTCCACACCAATGGTAAGAAATAGGTCTGCAAGCATCTATGCCACCCCTCAGTCTCCTCTGTAGAGTCTTTCGTCAAACATTTCAGCTCAAAACCATCAACTCTAAACAGTTTCTCAACAAACCCCATGGCCGACATACAAATTTCAGAAGAAGTTCTACAAACCTACATGTGAGGGAAGAGACGTGGAGCCGTTATGACGTGGGGGGTCATCTGCCACAGCTTAACTTCAGGTAACTGCTGCTGACAGCTGATCGCTAGATGCTAATTGACATCATCTCTTAAACCTAGAAACCCCAAGAGCCCAGTGATACACCTTCAGAGGGCAGTCATGCTCACTCCTCACAGCAGCAACTGCTGCAGATCCCCTCTTATCAATCAGAGATACTTTTATAACATCTGGAGGCTGGCATTGAAATCCTTAAAAAAGTTCTTTGGGCCCAGCTAAACAAGAATACTAGGGAAGAACCAAGTAGTTAACGGTACCCTGTCAGATACCCGAAGACAGATCAGCCCCCTCCCTCTCCAGCTACCCCACCCGTCTGTTCTGTCTGGGAACAGCAGCCGTGTTTTAACAGCGTCTCGGCTTAGGTGAGCAAACTTGGAGCAAACCCCGCACATCCACCCAGGCTCCAGACCACGCAGCGGGCTGGGGCACTTCAAAGCTGCCCCCAGGGGTCTCACATCACTGAGGAGCACCTAAAATAAAAACAGAAGCCCATGAGGGAAAATCCGTTCAGATAACCTGGGCTGTCACCACCAAACTACATCTTTACGGATTCAAACACACGCTTGGCTCACGGCTCCGTGTAACCCCTGCATCCGCAGACACGTCCGAACCCCCCCCCCCCCCCCCCCCCCCCCCCCNACGGATTCAAACACACGCTTGGCTCACGGCTCCGTGTAACCCCTGCATCCGCAGACACGTCCGAACCCCCCCCCCCCCCGACTCAATTCTGCCTTTTACCACAGTAATCCGGCTTTACCTGGGCAAGGAAAAATTAAATTACAAACCAAAAATCTACGTCTTTGTAGCAGCTGCTTGGTTGGATGGACTGGAGCCTTCAAGCAAACTAAGATGGGGGGGTTTGATTTGTTCAGCAAGAAAACGCAACTTAAAAAAAGGTCCTTAAAATAAGACATAAGCGCCCTTTCTGACAGACCACGACCTACATCTGTTTTCTCGCAAAGCTCGTTCTGTTGTACCTCGTATCAAGGTACTTTACTCTCAATCGCTCCCCGGTTGTACAAATGGGTATTTAAGTAGCTTAGAGTACAAACCTAACATTTTAAGCTGCCTTGAAGAAAGATATCAGCTAAACCAATAACTGTAAATTTAGGCCGCTAACAAGAAACCACACGGCAATAAGGGCTGGAGACGCCCCTGTCCCCGTCCCCTCCCTGCACCAGTGTCACCTATTTGTACATCTTCTCAGCCCAGCATGAGGGTGGTGACCGCATGAATCAGGTGACCTCCACAACAGTGTGGCGCTCCTGTTTTCTGCTCGTCTCAGCGGGAACCGTCAGGTTAACAGGTTTGTTTATTTTGCAAACAGTTTTAACACTGGACTTGCTTAGCAGATGGACGTTTGTGTTGATACTGGTCTTCCTCCAGAGGACAACAACATCGCTCTTTCTTTGGACAGAAACCGAGCTGCCAAGGCGGTCCTTTGTGACGTTACGAGATGCGTGATGATAAATTTAAAAAAAAAAAAAAAAAGTGGCGTTGGCCAAGAAACCAAGAAAGCACCGTGGCAACTCAGAGCAGCAGAGCGTTGTGGCGCGGTGACGGTGCGGTTCCATGGAAATGACGTGGGGGTATGAAAACAGGATGCAAATGGCACCTGATCGCACAGAAAGGTAAAATTGTGAGAACGGAGGGTAGAACTGTGGCCCTGACGTTAGGAATCGGAGGCGGGCGGCAAGGGACCCTCCATGGCCCCGGTGACAGAATTGGACTAGGGGTTTGCGTTGTGCTCCACTGTGGGTGCCCGGCGTTAGGAAAGGATCAGCTGTCAGGAAGAGCACCAGAGGCACGAAAGACACGACAGGCCGGTGGGATGAGAAGCAGCCAAGAGGAGTTGGTGGAGAAAGGGGAGGAGACCTTTTGCTCCTGGCAGCAGCAGCACTTCTTACTGGATCGCTAAAATATGGGATCAGAGAATTGCCCCCCACCCCCACAGATCATCCCATCCCACCCCACCCCATCGGGTCAAGGCATCACATGTCAGTGCAAGGAGTGCTCACACAACCTGAAGCCTTCTGTATGAAACCAGACCATCAACATACCACGCGACCATGAAAATTCAAATTCACATGACCGGTCTGACGGGCTCCCTACCCCCACCTGGCCGACACCAAACCTGGCGACAAACCGCCAAAAGCACCCAACTCCATTTATTCTAAGTGCGCGTCCGTCCTCAGGGCCCCGGCTGGTCCACGAGGAGCACAACCAAACTCAACCCTTTGCTGGTAACCGTGCCACTCTGCCTGGACCCTCTTTTAACCGCTTTTTATTCAAAAGCTCACCTTCCCTGCCACGCGGGATCCACCATCTCCTCACCCACATCAAGTTGTCAGTGAGTAAGGAAATGAGCCCAACTGTCTAACACCGCGCAGGCAGGTAACATGGTGAGGGAATGAAACCAGAAGATTATTAGTTCAACTCACAGTAGAGGCCCTGCCGTACCGGGGAGAAACACACTTGAACTCTTATAATAAACTATCTAGCAGCTTCACAGGATACAACATGCCACTAAACTGGTTAAAGGTCACACATTTTTGAGCCAGCGATGCTCAGGCAGCCGTCGCAAGTCGTATTGCGATGCGTCCGTGTCGCTCAGCTCGTGCTCGTCTCAGTCAGGCTACAGCATTTGTGTGCTGAGCAGCAGGTCTCTGGTTACAGCTGGTTTCGTACACAAAGCTCACTCGAGGGACACGCCCGTATCCAATGGCAGCCTTCTACCTGGCCAGCCCAGCCAGGGTATACAACAGCAGGCAGCGCAAAGCTACCCGCCCAAAAACCGACCGCAACCCTCAGATCTGGGGGACAAGAAACTTCTTAATTCCTGAAACAAACGTTTCTCCACCTGCTTTTGTCTGAGAAGTCAATGGCCAGCGAGAGGCAGCTATTTAACACCGAGGTTTTCTCACCTTGTCGCTTTACCTTCGCCGTTATTTATTGTTGGGAAGGGGCACGAGTGACACTGTTAAGGTGGACGTGCGTTGCAGAGGTTGAAACACGAGAGCAGAACTGCCTGGATTTGTGAGAATCCAGCAGAGCTGGTCGCCGCGGAAAACCCGAGGCACCTGCGTGTTCCTCCTTTCGCTGCTCAGCCGCCCCCACCCGATTTCCATTGTTCAAACGCATCTTATCAAAAATTATGTCACCAATGCACTACGGCAACTCGGTTTTCTAACCAAAGTCCATTTGCGGCTATAAAATGTAGAGATATAAATTATGCAAATCGGTGAGGTCTGTGGGGGGGGGGGGACAGAACCATTAAAAACCAAAATGGAGGAACGTGTTTATTTTAACCTCCGATGACATGATCTTTGTAAGCAGGTCTGAACCTGCAGCTTGTCTGCGGGGGGGTCAGAGATGGGATATCCACAATCATCCCAATCGCCAAATCAAGGTTTGGCATTAAACGGCTGGGAGGGGGGTCTTGACACGGCGTCCCGCTGTCAGACATGCGAATGCTGCACCTGGTGTGAGGTGGTGCGAGTCGGGACCCTACGACGACTGCGTTGCGCAAGCAGATCTGCTGTAATTCCACACTGCCAGAGGACTGAAAAGCCACAACTGGCGGCGCTTGCGAAACACGGCCAGCCGCCCAGCTCAAACGCCCCATATTAGGCAACAAACAAACAAAAAAAAAAAACAGAAACTCGGCCCTCGCGGCAGATCACCCCTCCCAACCCCGAAACGCACAACACGGCCAACGCACCATTCAAACTTCCACCGGCGAGACCTCCGGTGCGCACATCAGTCCAGCCGAGGCGGCAGAACCTCCGATTCCTTCCGGATCAGCACTTTAGAGAGGAAGCTGAGTAGTGTTAACACCTCAACACGCCCCGTACGTTTCTGCTGAAGTAACTGGAACCGGCACCACTCAGGCCGGAACACAGCCCCGTAGTCCAGTCCCGACGCTCTTAACCTGAACTTCTCTGCAACTCAAGTGTTGCTGTCCTTCCCAGAGACTCAGACCACTGGAGACGTCCTTCTACTGCTAAATAAGAAGGTTTTAGACACACCAGCGCCAAAGCAAGGTCCTTCATTGGGCTGCGCCTCCAAATAAACACGCAGATCACCAACCTCAGAGGAAGCTCAGGGTCTCGGTGTCAGACGTCATGTTGACAGTGTCGGGTCTCGGAAACAGGAGCCAGCGATCGAGAGGAGCGGGAAACAAAGGCAGTCCTCCGGTGACCCCCCCGGAGAGCAGAAGAGCGTATTCCACGCCTGACCTCTCCTGTTTGCGGTGCCGTCTGATGGAGCAGAAACGAGAAGCAGGCTGCGGCTGCAGAAGCCTGCCTTGAAAAATGGAGAAGTGAGATGAAGCAACTTGCTCTCACTGTGAGTCACAGGACAGGCAGTGGCTTGCAGGTCGGCCCCCCGCGCACAACAAGACTCCCACGGCGGGCCAATCAGACGCGTGCGCCTGCCCTTTATGCAAATTGCTTCAGGTGAGCTCCAGCAGTGGGGATTGGCTGGTCAAGGGGACAGGGGGTGGGGTCACGGCAGGTTGGGGGGGCAGAGTCGGGCAAAGTGTCTGGCCAGCAATACCTGGATTGAGGGAAATGTACCTTTTTGAACATCTTCAGGAGGGGGCTGAAGAAAAGCAACAGGGGCACAGAATCCCCTGTTGTTCAGTTAAAACTATTACTAATCCATGAACAGCCCCCCCCAAAGTCCTCGCCTGATCACGTGAACTTGACTTCCTAAGGTTTATTTTGAAACCCGGGTTCCAACTTTGGAGCCGGCAGAGACTTACAGCGGTGGATATAAAGCGCTGCACTCCCTACCCGCCTGAAACACAGGTCTCTGGACTGTGAGAGGAAACATGAGGCGGGGGTGTGGGGATTTCTTTGCAGGGGGTATTATACGGTAAACGTGTGTTTATTCTGTGCATATCAGTGTTTTTACTGTTGCTTTGTACAGTTGTGTCTGTAATCCCTGTATATGTTTAAATGCGTGACTATAGGTTTTATTGCGGTCGTGCAAGAGCAAGTTTATTGCCACATACCCACTCATGCGGGGACAGAGTTAGTTTTTTTGGCCTTAGTGTCCGCAACAGAGATTTAAAACACGCACATGTACAGACAAAGGACCACTTGGTGCCACCAATACATGTGAAACACACGTCTTTGGACTGTGGGAGACAAAGGGTCAGTATAGAAACTAAAGGCAACTCCAGATCCACCTGCGAGTTGGTGCAGTTGGTGAAAAGGGCTTCTCGGGAACACATCACCTTGGGAAGGTGAGAAGACGACGAGCTGATGTTCTTCTCCACCGCGCTTTGCAGTGCGAGATCTACAAACTGAGCTGCTAACTATGTTTGTTCCCATTTCTCCAGCTGGGTAGTTTTTACCACAGATACTGAAAGATGACACTTGACCTTTTTACCAGCCGCCCCAATACGCACGTTCAACGCACCTGGGCTTTGACCTCACAATTTATAAAGACCCCTTCGACGAACCCCGAAGGGACGTGACGTAAAACGCGGTCAAACTGTCACTCTGTATGTATCCCCGCCAGCTAAGGCCTGGGTATCTGACAGAGCTCATTCTTCAGACTGAGCAGCTGAGCCGAAGACGACAGGCAGCGAAACCCCCCAATGAAAAGGAGTTTAGCCGTAATTCAGGTGGGAGGTAAAGAAAACAAGCGTTGCACAACATTCACACGCCTGGAGGATCCCTCCACAGGTAAGGGCTCGTAAAACTGGGGGATTTGCTGCCTAGTCGGTCCCTCACGCTTCCCCACGTGCATGTAGATCTGTTTTATTCCCTCAGCAGATATCTGTGACCAAGGACGGTTTCGCAGTTCATTATGTTGATGTAATTTTCAAGCTAACAAGGTATCGGCGTCAGTTCCTCTGCCGGTTTTTAAAGCTGTGGCGTTTGGCTGTAGTCGCGCGTTCCGTCACAGGACTTTTCCACATCGCCTGTGATTTAGGGCACTTCTGCCCCGCCTCCCGCTCGATTGCTTTTATCCGCAAACTGAAAATACATCATTTTTTTCCTCTCGAACCCTTGGTGCCCAGAACTTGCTCTGAGAATCACCCGCAACGTGTGTTTCATGAAGGATCGTTCTGAAAACCGCTGCTCACGACTGCTTCTGTTTCAGGGGGCGTGGAGGTTCAGGCAGTGACCCTGGTGGGCCAGGACGAGTGAGAGGGTCCGGTCCCACGGCGCTGTTTACCTTTTCCACCAAAACAACCCCCGCCCGATGCTGCCCCCACCCATGTTTACCTGGTGATGTAAATCTCACCTGGGGAGGGCTGGGTGAGCTGACGCTGCTCCGACCCCCCCTCCCCCTCCCAACCACTTAACTCCAACAGTCCAGGAACGCGCTGGAGTGCCGAGTAAGCGTCTTCTGTCTTAAGTGGTCGAAAACAAACATGAAATGGAGGTCTGTGGTAAGACATAAGTGAGGAACCTGAAGATGATGACGATGATGCTGGGGGAAAGGATGACTTATATTTACGAATAAGGTGAGAGGAGCGTGAGGATATAATGGCTGAACTTGGAGAGCAAACACATTGCGCCTGCGTTCCCTCAGCACCTCGACTGGGGAGGCGCCTTGAGATGCACAGCAGCGGATCACCGGACACCGGTTGTCCTCTCAGGTCCTGCAACAAAATCTAATTCTACCAACAAGAAACCAGCGACTTGGGACGGGGTTGTTGACAGCAGTGGCCGGTAGGTTTTTGTCCCAGCTGGGCGGCGGGGAATCGACCTGAAATGACCATCTCTGTTGAACCTTTTCAACTCCAAAACCAAAACTTTTTGGTCAGACGAAAGCGGGAAACCCCTCTGCACTCTGCTTTCCAGAACCAGCACTGAATAGACCTGAGCTAGGAGCTAAATGTTAAGAAAAGCAGCTAAGCCTACAACCACACACACACACACACACACACACACACACACACATAGAGGGCTGAGGGGACCACAAGCCCCACGTAACCCACCCTGAATCCCATGTGACCCTGCAGGTTCGAAGATTCACCTTTTCCTTTGCAGCCTAAAAATACTGACTCTCCACCCGATCTCATCTACCAACCCCTCCTCCTCAAGTCCAATCCAAACAGCAGAGAACCACAGACAGGATCCACTTTCTGCAACTTTTTCCATTAAGTAAGCAGATGCCCTGCTTTCCTCCCAGGCATTGAAGTAGCTCGAGTTAGAAATACTTTCCCATTTCCAAGTTTGGCAAAAAATAGAAACGTCCCCATCAAATATTTCCATCATTTCTACTTTTCCACATTTATGAAACAAAATTTCAGTTTCTCTCATCCTGTGACTCTTCCCTAGATGTTTGCCAAGGACTGCAGTTGGTGAACCACTTTACAGATGAAGCAAATCATTGAGCTCCTGTTTACTGGATAAGAATAGATTCGAAAATGTGTGGCCAGCCAGGTAAGATTTTTTTTTAAAAAACCGCGAAAATGGGTGGGGTTGCTGGTGCTTCTGAGGTCACCTCTTGATAGCGTTATGAATCACTTAGTAAACTGCTCATGAAAATCACCTCCGCTACCAGGACAGTCAGAGGTTCATGACAAATAGGGGCAGAAAGAACGGGTGGGACACAAGGCTGTTCCGAAGGGCACCAGTAAAAATATAACTAGTTACTGGAGAATCAGCTGGATCTGCTAAACAAGGCTGAGTATAGAAGGCACTTGGAACTGCACCACAGTAGTGCAGAATCCCAACCAAGGTGACCAGGTTTCACTGCATCCTGCTCCATGCTGCTTTTACACAATAGCTATAAACAAGTCAACGCTGCTTGGTTGAGGAACTCGGCCTTGAGGTCGAAGGTCTCGCAGATCTTGGGAAAAGTTCTTCATTCCGACTTATAGTGAGTCAGATGTGCTGCTCTGTGTGGGTAACAAAATGCAAACTCCTGTAAGAGAAGTGGCGGCACTCAGCAGATGTTCTGGTGGTGACATCAGTCCAGCCAGGGTGACTACAGACTACTGAGTCCCTCCCCAATCTCCTGCACAGGGTAAGTAAAACACTAACCATGGCTTCAGGAAAGATTTGCTCACACGTTCACCAGAAAATAAGACTCGCCTCAACTGATCTGACCCTCAGTCTCATCATATCTCACCATCTGCCTAGGCCAGAATTAGCCCGCCAGCTAAGATATGTTTTTGAAATGGGTTCAAAGGGTAACAAGATCATCTCATGTATTTCACTGATGGTGCCGTTCACCAGAGGGTCTCCTTTGACCTCTCAAACACAGGGTCAGATCAGGTCATACAGCAAAGGCCTCGTTCCATTAGCTGGAAGTCAACAGGTCCCATCGTGGGCCTCCAACACAATTACCCAGAGCCTGAAGAAAGCCATCATGAGACACACAACCTGCTATTTGGGGCCAGAGAGAAATTACACTCTTCAGGACGTGGTGGCGTATCTAACGGAGATGTTTGTTCCAGCATCTAGGGACGCCGGGGCTCCTGAAGCCATTGTCTGTTCACAGATGATATCCTCGAGATGCCCGCAGCATGCAAGTCTATTCTGATGAAACCGGCAGGGCAGGAGTTCTGGTGTGACCATCTAAGGGTCGTTTTTCTTCCATACGAATCAGTTTGCCAAGACATCTCACCTGTGGACAGGAATAAGAATAGCTGCCATCTAGAACCGCTGGTCTGTGATGTAACCGAAAGCCAAAATCAAGGCTCCAGGCCAAGGCCTCGCTGTAAGAACCCATAAAAGGGTAAATGAGATACGGTCTACTGCAAGGAGAAGAGGAAGCTGAACGGGGAGATGCCCCTGCATTAGCATCGAACAGAGAAGTAATTGTGTTGCAAAATAAAACACGCAACTTCCCCTTCACCTCAACGCTGACGGTCGACCGAGTTCTGGCGGACGAACGATTCCCAAGAAAGGAGCCCTGCTGCTAATTTCAGATGTTTCGAAACAAATCGCCCAGCGTGTTGAATATTTTTTGTGTTTCAGCACCTGACGGATTAGTCCTCTCGAGGGCAGCTGGGGTCGGGCCAGTCTATTTCGCTCTAACGTGAACCTAACAGGACCAGCGGAGGCGGAAGATGCTCCACACTGTGCCCAGAAGGCTGCGGGATCTTGAGCCGCAGACGGTCCGGGCCGATGCCCCGGGCGAAGGACCCGGCCTGATGTGCCGTTCGAAGGAGCTCGTTTTATTTAAAAAATAAAAAAAGGTCAGGAACACAACCCCCAAACACCGGAGATGGATTTCGCCGGGCAAACCGCACTTTTTCTGTCTGGCAGCTTCTGAAGTTCATTCTCCTCGCAGCAGTGAGGTTCTCACACAGGCACCAAAGTATGATGCATCGCCGTCAACAAACAACTTAAACAACAAATATATTAAATATTTATGGAAATAACATTTTTCAGCATCCCCCCACCCCCACTTCTTACCACCTTTTTTTTTCCAACAGGGTGTTATTCTTTTCATTTACATTCATGTCCTGGGCAACTGTGGCCCAGATGTAAGTTTGGTCACTAAACTGCAGATCAGGGCCACTGCAGCAAGAGGTTCAGACCCGGGCCTCCACACCGCAAGGCGACAGCTCTAAACCGCTATGTCTGAGGAGCAAAACCTCCAGCAGAAGTGAGCAAAGTGTAAAGTCGCACGTGAAATTGGACCGACGTTTCTTGCTGCCGCTCTCCGTTTGTCGTTTCGTTCGCAAATGTAACGGCAAAAAAACCCAGAAGAAAATGGTCTGCGCAAAATTAAGAAATGGCCCATATCTGTTTACATTTTCTCACCGCCTGCTGAGCCTTTTTCCTCGAGCACCGCTCGACGCATTTCGAACGGGTTTGGCCTGCGGTGCATCTGTGGCAGAGGTGNCGGCCCATATCTGTTTACATTTTCTCACCGCCTGCTGCGGCTGAGCCTTTTTCCTCGAGCACCGCTCGACGCATTTCGAACGGGTTTGGCCTGCGGTGCATCTGTGGCAGAGGTGCTGCACACTTCCCGGCCAAACATTAAACATTAACAGCGCCGCTACAAGAGCGCGCCAGCTTGTTTTCGGATGGTAACATGCGGCGAGGCCTGCGCTGTCGGGCAGTTCCGCGACCGCGTTTTGTTTCAGCCCGGTTCCTGTAACTCTCCGTTAACTGAGAGCTTCGCCGAGGCCGGGAGACGCCCACACGTCAGCCGACTCGCGCCTGGGCTCCCGCAACGCCGGCCCACCGCGGTAAACAACGTGCAGAGAGCGGCGGTTTTTCTCCATTTAAACCCAACAGATTGAATCTGAATTTTTGTCAACTCTGCAGATTCGAAGCACGTTAAACATTTGTGTTTCTTTCACATACAGAGACACTGTTTTGAAAAAGCTGACACACACCTGAAACAACCTGCCTGAGGAATTTCCTCACATCAAAAAGCTCACTGGCAGCAGGAGGCTGCAGCTGGAGCCCCCCGGGACACGATTTCTGCTGGTCAGGTGAAGTCTGTGGAGCCACAACATGACGACAGTTGAAACCAAGACAAGGAAGTGAGTGGCCTGGCACCGGCAAGGCCTGCAGGCGTTTCTCTCACACATACACACACACACACACTATTTTGAGATTATACGCAACCCTCAGTGGCACACAGAGCTTCAGCGCATCTGCTGGAAGTACGAGAAAGTTTCAGTGTTTTGTTTCACTGCGGGTTACTCTACTGACGCACATCCGAGGGAAAATACCCATTTTTGTACCTGCTGAGACATCCGATAGTTTTATGCTTCAGACACACACTTCACGTACAGCTCAGCAGTCGGACAAACACGGGGCTTCAGCACATAAATACAAAAGCACTATTATTCCAGCTCGGCGTGTTTGAAGCCCCCCGTGTTCTTTCTGCTAATGGAGGGAGGTAGGAGATTAATTCACAAAGATGTGAGGCGCAGAAACGGGTGAGAAGAATTATGAGTTTTGAGAACCTTCTTAAACGGTTGGAAGGGCTTCAGCACTTCTGAGGGAGAGAGGGAGCGCATCCCACCACATTGGGAGAGAAAACTGAGATCCAACAGGGTTTCAGATGTCAGACCTCCAAGCAGCCAGAGGCGGAAGAGCACATTAACCAGCATCTTCACTTGTGTTTTTAACACTCTATTTATAACAATAAGAAGAAAATCGTTGAAATAAATGCCACCTAGTGGTCGCCAGCCTGTTTACGGCGTAGACGCGGTTTAGGGGGCGGTATATACTGCCTGTCTGAGTTGGAGCTCAAGGGGAAAACTCATTGGCTGGGGGTGTTTATATTTTTTTGGTTTATGTTAATCGTATTTTTACAATCAGGGTGGATGTAACAAAAGGCTAAAATATTCACGCCTAAATCAACTAAAATATGTTCACGTACAGCTTACCTTCTGTTACGCTCAGGCCCCTGTTCCCTCGAGGCAGCTCTGTCTGACTGCGAATCCCCATCTGGGCAAAATGGTTCAGTCCTTCCCAAGGACAGCGGGGAGGCCGTTTCAAAAGATCTTTTGCTCTTTTATACAAGGTGGATGTAGATTAAAAATGTGAAGTATGGCATCTGCCTGTAAATACTGCGTAGAGAGTCTGCACCCCCCCATTCCCAGCACTACCACCACAACCCAACTTATTTCAGCGCTCAGTTTTGCCACCTTTCTCAAGCGGAGCTGAAGGAGATCCCTGGCAGACACGCATTCACCCCTCACCAAGCAGACACGACTCCCACTTCACTTAGTGGATTCGTTCCCGAATCTCTGCCATAATAGCCGGCCCCCCCAGTCAGACACCTACATGTCCTTCCACAGACGTGGCTCACAACTCGCAAAGACGTGTTTGCGCAAAGGCTTGGTAGACATCCGCCCAAAGAGCCGACTCCTGGTGGGCTCATCCAGCAGTTTCATTTCTCCCAACCCTCTTTCATTCGCTTTTCTCCCCAAAGCCCAGTTTGGGAACCCTAACCAGCAACATTTTCTATTCTATTATTTTCTACCGGATACAGAGATGTGCACAGAAAAGAAAAGAAAATAACGTGGGATGGTTTTTGTTTTTTTTGCAGGCCCTTCCCAACGGTCAAGAGGCTTTTGTGTCAACTGCCGAATGACTCCGGCCCTACGGCAGTGGCCTGGACGCCGATCAAAGTGCCAAGCAAGTAGAGCAAAGTCAGGCCAAAATCCTTCGGTTCGGGCAACTGCCTCATCTGCTTCTCTGGTGATGGCATCTGAACCGCATGCTAAGCTCCTTGGTTCTCACCGGCCCCAAGAATTGCCCGTTCTGAGCGGGCGGGACACCCTGAGCCTGTAGCTCGCCTACGTGATGGGCGAGACACCACGGCCGCTCCACATCTTCACTCTCGTGGCCCTGTTTTGACAGCAGGCAAAAGATGTAGACAAAGGGCCTTTGTGCCAAGCGATCCCCTCTGGCAAACGGTTCAAAGGCGGAGCAGGATCACCCCACAAGGCTGCTGCTGGAAGCACCGGGAGGGAGGAAGAGGAGAGACACGCCAGGGTACGTTCAGAAGGGACTCTGCAATAGCCCCATGACCAACAGCCCTGCACATGGGTATATTTAGAAGCCCTTATCGAGGATAATTGGTTTCAGAAGACCAACATTTCATCTTAGCCGCTGGCACTCAGGAAGGGGAGGTGAGGGTGGCCTCAGTTTACAGTCAGCCAGCTGATCTCCCACACATGGGGGGAGGAGGGCTGAGAACCTCTCACACACAAACACCATGAGCACAGCCCTCAGGAAAGCGCTGCACGCGGTCTCTCCCTGCCTCTCCCACAGAGACCAAAACCCAGCAACGTAAGCGTGTGGCGAACATTTGGACACCGGAGAGACCCAGGGGTAAAACACGAAGCCCAAAAACTCCCTGTCCTGCCGAGGTTCTTCTTTACCGTCCCCGAAAAAGGAAGTCCACGCAAGTAGAGCCTAAACCACTTTTGGAGCTCTGCGGGGTGAGAAAACCCCCAGTTTCAATAAGTTCCATCCAAACAAAATAGCACAAAGTAATAAATACAGTTTCTCCGAATAATAACCTGTGGGGCTCCAACACCCCCCCAGGGAGAAAGAGGGAGACAACTGGAGCTTGAGCTGGAAATCATTTCTCCATCCGCTGGTTTTCTTCCGTGTATTTCGACCAGATCTGATTTCTTCCTGCCAGCATTAATGAAAAGCGATGTCGTAAAGTTCGCAGCCACGCTGTAGCCATTAACAACGTGGAACGTAAGAAGAAACCCGGGTCACAGCGCAGAAACCTTCACCAAACTTCTTCACAGTCTTACCTCAGTCGCGGGATGCAGTTTGTCGTCGGCTTCTGCATGTGACGTCGTTTCTGTGCTGCTCACCAGACAGCTGCCTTTGCATCATTTACTGGCATCATCCAAGAAACACAGAAGAGAAAATCAGGTCCTTCACCGTCTCCTCATCCGCAACAAGGAAAACTCAGACGATCTGTGCACAGAAGCGCAACTAAGCTCCAACTTTAGACTTTTTGCTCTTGTCTCTCGAGGCGGTTGTCCTGTTTCCAGTTGTTTCCAGCGGTTTACCAGCGTGGGGATTTCCTCCTCAGTCACCCGCAGTCATCCACAGTCCTCTGCTGGGATGGTGGACATGAGTCACACTTTTCCCTGGGCAGCGGCCAGCATCACTCTTAGGGACGGTCACGAAGTTACCTCATCCAGGAGGAACCGAAGCAGCACCGGGGCAGTTACTCACCTCAGGAGGCCGCTGAAAAATCTCAGCAGCTCAGAACCGACTGACGGGGGAAACTCCCTCCACGTTACCATGGTGGAGATGAAATGTGCTGTGAAGACGAGCAGCACATTTGGGAATGACGTGCAAGATCACGATCGGCAGTATAAATACAGTCGGGATGTGAAACAAAATGTTAAATCCCCCCCCCGTGTGTTTAGAGCACACGATCCAGCAGCAGACTTAAACAGAACCTAAATCGATTCACTGGCCCAAACTTTTCAGCTAAAACGATTTTACCTTCAAACGGAAATCGAGGCAAATACTGCCGTCATGGATTGTTTGTGCTGGAAATGTACCAGTCGAGGTAAAGCGAGCGGTGAACTGGGCGAAGGACGTTTAGGCTGTGGGGAGGAACATGCAGACGGTCCCTAAGTTTATCACACTGGAAGCCCCGCCCCCGTCAGCGAACCGGAGAGGAATTTAAGGACAGTAGAAACAAACAAAATAATTAATATTTAACACTTATATTAATTCATAATTTATGGCATTGCTACCTGCACACCTGTTGCCCTTTTGATAGGTAATTACTGTTTCAATTTTTCAACATTTACGCGGCAATTTGTACACATCATCACCAGATAATAAATAATTCGTGTCGTTTTACAAGTTCAGAATTGTCACACTGTCACGTCAGCCGCCAACTGTCTGCTTTAAATAGTTCACTTTTCAAATTCGCTCAAGATCGCAGGTGAAACGTGCACTTGCAGCGCAAACACGCGTTCTTTAAAGCTGCTCTTTTTTTCCTTGCTTGTATTTGTAGCGGGTTATAATGTTTACAGCCTTCGCCCTCGTCCGATGTTTCTGAATCGCCCATTTTGTTTTTGATTTTTTAATTTGAAAAAGCGTTCAGTTCTGTCAAAAGAGGGACTCGGTTCCACAGCGGCTGTTGCGGCGGCCCGCGCCCTCCCGCAGGACCCCTGCGGATCTACGGCAACAGTGACCCCTGGCGGCCAGTCTGGGGACTCGCCCCGCAAGGTGTCGCTGTACCTGAGCCAACATGGCGACCCTGTGTGACGTGGAGCACAACGTTTTACCTGTCCAGGTCCACTCACATGGACGTAAGTACATAATTGGTTTAAGTGGACACTGTCCCCTCGGCCCCCTTTTGGTCCTGTTCGCTTCAAAGGGACCGCAGTCGGGATAATCGGATAGTTACTGGATTAATTTATTAATTTATTTTCTGGATTAAATTTCCCCCATATTCCTATGTCGACGCCATCAGGTAGGTGGACGTACTGTTTGTCCCGAGTGGGGAACAAAGAGCCGTGGACCCGGCTCGGGGTCCGGGGTCAGAGGTCAGGAGGGTCACGTGACAGACTGCAGCCGGCATAAAACGCGGTGAAATCACATCCGTCAGACAGCGAGTAATAAATGAATCGCGTCATAAATGATAACAAAGGGAATCACATACTGGCCCCTGGTTTGTCCTCTTCAGGCCTCATGCACCTCTTCACCTGAACACACCTGAAGGCCTACTTGCCTGACGGAAACACGCCTGGCCAGAACCCGGCTTTCAACTCGCATTCAGTTCCGTTTATTTTCGTGAAACTCTCTTCCAGCGGTGACACGCTGTGCCGACAGGTCACACCGGCTCCGCGAGAGACATATTTTGACATTTGTGCAGAAAATGCGGTTAAAAAAAAAGGAACTAAAAAGTTACAGGTGATTGTTGTTCTGAAAATTCCCAGCTGCACCGTGTGCATCCTGAGTATTTAAATTTAATACTAATTGTGAGTGCAAACATTTTTAGTAGAATTGAGTTGTTTGTAATTTTAACTGTCAGATATACGTCTCGCTGAGCAGGATCCACCGTCTACCGAGCTGTAGATGTCTGTTGTGATGTTGGCGGTGCGTGAATGAGCCTCGAGTGAATATTCCGGTAAAAGCAGATCGCCAGGTCACATGCGGCAGCACCTGAGTGACGGTGACGAAGAGCGAAGAGACAATGAGGAAAACAGGACGCGCTTTGCCGGTGGGCAGTTGAGGAATAAGCATTCGGCGGGTGAGGAGAGGAAAACAGCCCCCCCCCCCCCAGGGCGTTTTGTTGTGACACAGGGGGTCTGTGTGCTGCGTTTCTGTGGCTAACATGCAGCTAACACAGGTGCTGTGAAATGGACATCAGCGCTGGCAGAAGCCACAGTCCCACCCCCTGCCGATCAGGCTGTGTCTCGCATCTTCACCCCGGTGAGCTGGCAGCTGTGTTGGCCGTGTTTGTGTTCTGTTTCAGTTTCGCACGTCTTTTGTGTGTTGCGTAAATTATCTTTCTGGTGACTTTGGTTTAGTTCCTGGGGGGGGGGGGGGCGGTTGTTAATGTCTGTTTGTAAAGTGTCACTGCCCCCCCCAGTGTGGATTACGTCGCACCCTGAGCCCTTTGTTCGTTCCTGTGCAATTGGAGGGTAGAACTGAAGGTTTGGGCCCGTGGGCCCCGTATTGGCCGAGTTACCTGGCAGCTCTGCCCTACACGTTATTCTTATTTACACACCTGTTACAGGTGTGTCGTGCATTAAGGTGGCGACGCTGTTTCACCTTCGCTGACCTCCCGTCGCTGGATGATGTCACCCCTTCCTCTCTACAAAAATTGATGCGCGTGTTGTGTTCAGTGCAAACCGAGCATCGCGTTTGTCTGAAGGTGATAAATGGTATAAAATAATTCCACCTGCATACGTGAAAACTCGTAAGTGAAGGAGGGCCGCACCTGTGTGTACATTTCTTTAATAAATGGGAGTGAAGGTCGACTGGCAGCGTAGCATAGTTTCCCCCCCCCCGGGGAGGGACGTAGGATTCACAACCCGGTGCTGCGGCAGTTGTTTGCTGGGAGAGCAGTCCCTGCAAACACCTGCATCACAGCCCGAGCCGGAAGCTTCCGGCAGCACGAGAGGCATCGCGTCACACGGGAGTGTCGTCTGCTTCACGCTGCTTGACGCCTTTGCTCCTGGCTTTCCGTCTGCCGCCAACTGCCACAGAACTTGCAGCAACAAGCCCTGGGAGAGCGCAGGCTCAACCGACACGGTGCATGGGGGTGGTGGAGGGGGGGGGCAAGCAGCGTCTTCTCGAGGTCCTGAACCATCTCCTTGACCTCGTTCTAGATGGTTCGTTTTTGTGCTGCTAACAGGAGAGACTACGTCCTGAAATGTCCCCAGCAGTGCTGGGGGTTGGTATCTAGTCACCCTGGAGTTATGAACAGAATGAGTCCCAGACAGCCTTGCGGTTTGCGGTTTTGTTCGTGAAACAAGCAACTGGCGCATGGTGTTGTGGTTCCACCTCCCTGCAGGCCATGTTCATTTGCACATTCACTTTGGAAATACCTGCAGCTCCAGCACAGCCTGCAGTTTTAGTGCTTATTGTGAAGGTTCAAGGTTCATGTTGTTGTTCTGCCACATGCAGGAGAACAAGAGGAAATGAAATACAGTTTCTCCCGGACCACAGTGCACTGAGCAGACTGACCTTCTTCTTCTTCTTCTTCTTCTTCTTCTTCTTCAAGAGTTTTGAGGTGTGATATTTCACTAGAGAGACACTGGGCTTCATCATAAACCTGTTAACCAGGTGATGTTGGTGGCCTTTGCCCTCTGTTGCCAGGAATGGCCCGACAAGTTGCTTTTGGCTTTCATTCTCTGCTGGGGGCGTAGTGCTTATAGCCACTGTGCTACACCTGAAAGACTCAGGTTTGAGTCCTGCCTCCTGCTGCAGCACCCAGGTTTTAAAATGGGTTTAATCTGAGTTGTACGTACAGTAATTTGGGGCTAAATTGTGCAAAATTCCTGCCCTAATATCTGCAGTATAGTTAAAATATTCAGTAGAATCTGAATTATGTTAATTTGCTACAGTAAAAATTTATAAGTATATATCTGAATTTGCTGAATCCGAATTTTAGGGCCAATTAGTTTGGTCCAGTTTTGCTTTTTCACTTTTAGTCATCAAAATGCATATCTTTAACATCAGTAAAAAGATTCAAGTAAAAATTACAAAATCGCGATCCCAAACGCCGATACCTGGAAGGAAAAACGGAACTGCGCACTGAAATGAAGAAATTATTATTTGAAGTTGTTTTGTTTCTTATTTTATTATGTTATTATTTATTAAAATACAGATCATCATCGTCGTCGCGCTCGTTCGATTCAATATCCAAACCCAGGACCCGCCTATCGGCTGTGACGTCACGATTGACGTCACGGTGTTTTTTTTATTTTCGCCTTTTTCAAAACTTCATTTTTCCTTCTGTCTTTTTTTCTACGCCGCGGAGGCCAACAGTTAAAACCGTAAATATTCCCGAAGGTTTGGGGGGGATCTTGTCGGCACCAGCAGGTGGCGCGCGCGCACCGTCCCTCATTCCCCGGGTTTGTACGACCGCATGAGGATGAATTCGGTATTTTCTGCTCCCCGGTTTGGAGTAACTGCGCCGCAACAAACGCAGAAAGAGGAATTGGGGCAAAAACGCGCGCGAAACTAAACAAAACACGCGGTGGATTTTTCTCCCACTTAAAACATTTTATTTATGCCTTTTCTTGCGTTCGGGGGGTTGGAACTTCTCCCCAGATGGCGACGGTGTGTTTTAATGTGCAAAATCTATTTTATTGTCGTTTTTCTCAGCCGTTAAACACGTGAGCGACAGAAAAGCGGCGCGCTTTCATTTTAATTTGACATTAATTTCTGCACAAAAAACTCGTAAAGTTTCAGTCGGGACATTTCTGCCCCCCCCCCCCCTTTTTTTTAAACAGAGAAACAGTCTTTCCCAATGTTTCCCCGTTTGCTTCGGCAGTAACAGCCGCTTATTTTGTGGGCTTTCAAACTGATAAAATCACCTGGTTAAGAATTTTTACAACAAAATTGAAATTTTACAACAAAGAGACACCTTGCTGATGCTTCTCCGTTCGCGCGTGAAAATGCGCAGCTGTAGCTTTCAAATGTTTCAGGGGAATTTGACCCTTAAAACAGCCGAAATCTGAAAGATTAAAACCGCTTTGATCGGTTGCCTGGACACAAAATCACAGTTATCCTCTTTCATTCTGAATCCTTTTTTCGTTGAAAAGGTGTTAAATTTATCAAGAAAAAATTAAAACGCTCAAGTGGGGGGGGTGCAAACTAAGTTGGTGAGAAAGTTTTACGTTTGGAGGGAAAATCAGCGGAGGTGTTTGTTTTTGCGCTCTTTTTCGCACTTTTCTGCGCAAAGCCGTCGGGTTGGACGAGAAGCGAAAGGCGGCCGCTGATTGGCTGCCGGGCCGCGCTTTGTCCCGCTGTCACCGCGGTCACCTGTCGGAGCCACTTTTAACATCCGAGCTCGGAGGACAAGTTTGCGCACTTTGGCAGGAGGAGACCTGGCGGACGGGCGCGAGGCGCGGCGAAAGCGGCAGCGACGAAAAACACCCGCACGGCAGAGTTTTTATTCAAAAAACGAAATAAATAAAAGCCCGCAAGGCTTCGCTTGCCCGGGTATTTAAGACCGCCAGCTCTTTTTCTGGGGGGGACTTTCTTTCCTCAACCGGGGGCTGAATGTATAACAACGTGATGGAGACGGAGCTGAAGAGCTCGCTGCCCGCGTCCGCCCCCGCGGGGGGCAAGAGCGGCGGTGCCAGCGAGCGGGACCGGGTCAAACGGCCCATGAACGCCTTCATGGTGTGGTCCCGGGGCCAGCGGAGGAAGATGGCCCAGGAGAACCCCAAGATGCACAACTCGGAGATCAGCAAGCGCCTGGGCGCCGACTGGAAGCTGCTCACCGACGCCGAGAAGCGACCCTTCATCGACGAGGCCAAGCGGCTGAGGGCCATGCACATGAAGGAGTACCCGGATTATAAATACCGGCCCCGCAGGAAGACCAAGACCCTCCTGAAGAAAGACAAGTACTCGTTGCCGGGGGGTCTTCTGGCGCCCGGCGCCACCCCCGTGAACAACGTCGGGGCCGTGGGCCAGCGCGTGGACAACTACGGCCACATGAACGGCTGGTCCAACAGTCCCTACTCCATCATGCAGGAGCAGCTGGGCTACTCGCAGCACCCCGGCATGAGCAGCCCCCAGATCCAGCAGATCCAGCACCGCTACGACATGGCGGGGCTCCAGTACCCCATGATGTCCTCGGCTCAGACCTACATGAACGCGGGCTCCACGTACAGCGTGTCCCCCGCCTACCCCCAGCAGAGCAGCGGCGCCATGGGCTTGAGCACCATCGCCTCGGGCTGTAAGACGGAGCAGAGCTCGCCGCCACCCGCCATCGCGTCCCACTCCCAGAGGGCCTGTCTGGGGGACCTGCGGGACATGATCAGCATGTATCTCCCGCCTGGAGGAGAAGCCGCGGACCCGTCGAGTCTGCAGAGCGGCAGGTTGCACAGCGTCCACCCGCATTACCAGAGCGCTGCCACGGGGGTCAACGGAACCCTGCCGCTCACGCACATCTGACCGGACGTTCAGCCTTTCAACTTCTCCTCCTGTCACCGCCAGTACTTGAACACTTGAAGCTGAGGGTCGGAGCTCATTTGTTTTTTACGCGCAGTCTGTGTTTAAGCTACAAAAAGATGCTGACAAATCCCTGCTATGAACTCACGAGTCCAGAGACCCCCTTTACTGAAAAAGGGACTTTTTTTATTGTGAGGAAACGCAGCCGACTTGTTCAAACGGACTTTGTCTCGAATGGGGGGGGGGGAGAAAGTGCTCTAATCCTATTTTCTTACCAAGGTTCGTGCGGCTTCGCTGAGAAGCAGGTTTGTCTCGGCGATGCTCCCATCTTCATGTTTACACTTATTTTGTAGAAAGTGCATCCAGTCTCCAGCCCGCCCGCGTCTGTGTAGTGTTTTGGTTTTATTTTATTATTTTTTTTACGAAAAACTAGTCTTAATCGAATTGAAAGATTGTGTGTATGTTAAGTGCGAATTTTTTTATTTATAGTTTTTAAAAAGTTTTTTGTTTTTGTTTTGAACCCCTGGCAATGTCGCGTTTCTGATGTGTCTGTGGCACCTGGAGGGCATCAGGTTGAGCCCCTCGTCACAGGCTGGCAGATTTATTTAAACTCGTTTGTACATCTTTTGAAAACGACGAATAAATTTGTACAAAACATTTTGCTCAGGTGTTTCTCTGAGGCTGCATCTGAACGTCTGAGCAGAATTCCTCGACAGGGTCAACAGTTCTCCAATATTCTCAACGTTTTTTTTTTTAACATTTCAGGAAAATTTCCATTTTCTAATTCCGTCTAAAACAGTCGTCGTTCGCACTCTGGTTACATCCTGTCGCCTGTTTTAACTGTCGTTTAATTCCCGTTTCTGCTTGAACTTCGTCCGTCGCCGCAGACGCTGGAAACTCGCTTTACTGGGGGGGCTTCGTTCAAAAGCAGCGAAATAACGCGTTCTGCTTGTTTCTGAAGCGCATTTTTTTGCATGAACGATAGGATCGGCGCCTGGGGGCCAAATGCTGCTGTCACATGTGTTTACAGGAGCGCCAAGAGGAGCCAGAACACCTGCAGCAGTCCCAAGGGGGTCCTGCACACTTCGGACCACTACGCTGCACCTCTTATTATTATTATTATTATTATTGCACATTATATTTATGGGGACTTTTAGGTACGAATCATCCGGGATCGCACAGCTGTATATATTTATCCCTTTTTTGGGGGGGGGTTAAATGAAAAAGAGCTGATTAAACACGCATCACCTGCCCCCCCCCCCCAACATGAAACATCCAGTTTGACTGGAGGGGTGAAAAGCTGCAGAAGAATGAAAGTGAATCTGTCTTTTTCACCGTCTTTCCTCCTGTCGCACCTTTCCTGCACGCGTGTGGCCACAAGGATCGTCGCCCGCCTCCTGCCCCCCATCACCTGCTCCGCTGTCCGTCCACCTGCACCTGACCGCCCCGCCAGCCTCACCGCGTCTCCCGCCGACACGCAACTTCACGTTCCGACCCCCTAATAACACGACAGAGATTTTTTTTTCTGCTTTTTTCCCATAAAAAGGTCTTTCATCCCTAGTTGATCGTTATATACAGTCATGCATAAATATTATAGATTATCGCGATCGTGCTTCTTATATTTATTTTAAAAATCAAAATGAATTTCTGAAATTTTCTTTCATTAGTAAATCCAGTTTTCAGTCCGGTAATAATAATAATAGTAATAATAATGATAATAATAATAATTTGTCCGGGGTGATTTGCAGTATTGTGTTACTTTACAAGGATGGTTTTTCCGTCCGTTATTCCAGGGCGCAACTGGTGACAGCCCCTGGGACCCCCCCATGAGTAGTCTTTAGTGTGGGGGGGCACTTCTGCACCATCTGTTTGTGGTTCCTGGACCCCCCCCCCCCCTCCACAGTTTGGGCGCTTCTCCTTCTAATTAATAAACTGAGCTTTGCCCCTGGGGGGTTGGGGGGCTGCTGCTGCCTGAGGGTGGCGTTTTGGGGACCGTCTTTGCTAATATAACCACTATTAACTGTAGGACTTGACCGTGTTCAGAAAGAACTGCAGAATAAGACAGGTAAAGGGTGTCCTACACCCCCCCCCCAGCAGGGTGAGTCTGGTTGCCAGAGAACAATGTTCATCTATCTCTGCTAGTTTGATCCTGGTATCCTGGTCCAGCGGAGATGTTGGACCACTAAGAAGATGCGATTCTCTGAAGTTTAATTATTTTCTGTTCATCTAACTGTCGTATTTTAAGCCATGAAGCTGCTGAGAAATCATTTGTCTCCGTTGTTTAGAATCTGGCCACAAATGCTTGACAAGCAGCAGTGCAATCTGGACCGGTTAAGGAGGAACCTGGAGATATTTCCCAGGGGAAGTGCTCGCCAGTTTACTGGTCCGTTTGAAGTTATCCTGACGGTTGCATCGATTTGAATATTTATAAGGAAGCAGAGTAGCCCAGTAGACACCCCGGCCCCCAGCCGTACGTACGCTCTACCCCACCTCCGTCCTGGTTCACGACCCGCTTCGGCCCACGTCACCCGTCTGCCGGTTTCACCGGTCGGTTTAACCCCCACACTTGTGTGCAAGTGTCCCCAAGCAGGATTTTTCGCGGTGACACACACACACACCCGCAAACACACCGCTGTCCAGCATGTCCACAAGTAACCAGGCACTCCTCTAGGTTGCACAACTAAAAGGGAGAAGAGGGGTAAACATGCAGCCCTAACAGGATCTAAGTTCTTGAGGCGGAGCCTCAGCTGGAAGATCACACAGTGGACACCTGGGAAAAAGAAATGCTGCACAGCAGCGCTGGACACCAGGCACACAGTGTTTGCAGACACCCAGCGGTCCTGGGGAGGCCTGAGTGACGGAATGTCGGTCCGCCGGGGTCAGATGGCACCAACTGGAGGTTAAGCTCCCTGAACTGCAGCTGAGGTTGTCAAGGAAACTCCCTCAGATCTGCTCTTTTCCCTCCGTGAGAGCGGGGATCAGTTCCCTCCCTGGGGGGTCGGGCAACGGCGAGGGCTACCCTCACCCCACATCTCTGACCGTCTTAGATCCACCACGGACAGGGGGGCCGAATGTTAGGAAGCCGCTCCTCTGCAAGGCGGCTAAAGGCAGGTTTAGAGTTTTCTCAGCCTCCCCGGGTTTTTCAAATCTGCAAGATCTTGCGGGTGGAGAGCGTCAGGGCTGGAATGCGTGTTTCATAATCCAGACGTCTCAGTCCGATGGCGTTACGCCACTGCGGACCCTGATGTGCAGCTGCCAGATCTTGTCCCAAAAATGGCTTTGGGCCACATTGCAGTAGATACGTTTGCTCAGTTTGTTTGTGTGTCTGTTTATGCACACGGTGACACAGTGGAGGTGCGATGCGTTTATTGAGGAGAAAGACGCGCGAGGGTGGATGAAGGTGTTTTTGGTTTGGCGCTGCAGCTCTGCAGTGTGTGAGGAGGTGAACTTGAACAACAAAACACTTGTTGCCTTTGTTACAAAAAACATCCTTCATGCTCGAGAAGGAGGCTGTCATCGCTGGGAAAAAAACTTGAAAGTTGTCTTTAAGGGCCATTAGGGACACGTGACACGCACACACATGCACACACACACACACACACACACACACACACACACACGCACACACACACACACACACACACACACACACACACACACACATATACAAGGTGCAGTGATAAGAACTGGTTTCAAGGCTTCTGCTTCCAGATCAACCTGTAGAGGTAAGTATAGAAGATTTCCCTTATTGCCTTGAGGTGGTATGTAGATTCTTCATGTAGGAGTGGAAGCACAAACCACAGAGGAGCACCATGTCCACCATGACCACACACACACACACACACACACACACACACACACACACACACACACACACCCATTTTTGGTGAATGGGTCCCTGTTACAGGCCATGGCAGACCCCAACTCGGCGACTGGGACGGAACACGGAGCCGAGCAGCTTGTTCACGACGTAGAGCAGAGACCCCTCCAGAAACACAGACAGGGTGCTGGTGGGGGGAAGGGGGGCAGTTTGCAAGTTGGATCATCCCTCTCGCCTAGGTGGGATAGTGAGAGTGACTGTGAAAATGTACAAAAACAAAACACCAGCACCCTCCTAATATTATTATTATTATTATTATTATTATTATTATTATTATTATTGGAGGTAGTAGTGTTGTTGTTGCTGGAAAGCAGTTTAAAATGCACCTCTTTCCAGGGCTGAACGCTGTCAACACACCCAGAGGGAGGGTTTTACTCCCTGCCTGTGTGCTCAGGGTGTCAGTGCTGTTTAAGGGGAACGACAGCAGGATCTGAGCTAGAGAGCAGATCCTTCTTCATGTCACCTGCATACCTGTGCAGCAGCAGGGCTTGGGTGTGCCTCTCCGCCTCCCATTGTCTGACCCCCAGGGGAGCCTGGGACCGTCGCCTTTTCAAAAGCGGCCGAGGTTCAGGGCTGGTTTAGGCCGTGTTTTATTGAGCGGCGGAGAAAAAGGCCCAAACGTGGTGAGCAGCAAAAACGGTGCGGTTCTCAGCAGGGGTAGCGTTTGCGACACCAGGGAGCGTAGCTCTCGGATTCATAACCAGGTTCTAATCCAACCTCCTGCTGTTTTTGCCCTAAACTGTGAAATTACCCAGCTGTGTACATGGGTAAATAACCCTAAGCCACTTTAGACAAAAGCATCTGGAAAATGAATAAACGTCACTGATACAGGAGCAAAATTGCTAACTCTCCACACGAGCCGCCGCTCAAAAGGCCGTCACATTTTTTTTCCTCACCGGATCAGACTGGACCTGCATTGACACACCGTGTCCAGCATCACCAACCGTCCCCCTCGACAGCTATAATCACTCCATTCATCATCTCCGACTTTATTCTTTTTAAAACTACTAATAAAACCGCTACAATAAATAATTAAAACCGTCACATAGAAAGTAAAACTAGTTTATAAGATCCTAGTTAAAACCAACAAATATTTATAACACATGACGGTAAAGATGTAAGACGGTTAAAAACACACCTCAAGGCTCCAGCTAAAACGCTAAAGGAAACTCACCAGCAGCTCCACCGCAGAAGATGGTCGGTCCCCCGCTGAGGGTCCAGGCTGCTGCCCAAGTCAACCTGCCTTTATGGGTGTTAAACACGTCGCCCCCTTTTAAATTAAAATTATTAAAGACAAACACACAAAAATTAACAAAGAAATGATAAATATACACAAAAAACCATACATTATATAAACACCCACGGCTGTGGAAAACTTAACTACAATAAATGTAACAGCTAAAAAATATGTGGCTCTCAGACAACACATATATAATAAATACAAATAAATACTCCAAATAAACAACTATATATATAAAAGTGGATAAATAAGAAAAACTGTACAGCTGACATGAAACATGAACACAGAAAAGTGAACACACACACTGACCAAAAATAAGGGTCACAGGTGCTTGTTTGAAAAAACAGACGTGTGTTACTTACCAAGGATGGAGAAGATGCCACAAAACCTCTTGAGGCTCCAGCCAGAAGAGGCCTTTCCACCTCTCTGGCTTCAGTGTAGCCCCACTGTGTGACATCCATCTCCATCCTAAACTTGAGGTTGGCCCAAATTTTTGAAAACACCCCCTGGACGCCCAAGTCTGCCCCTGTTTGGACCAGCTGGCATCTTGTGTTCCAGAGTGTCTGCTTGGTCACACTTATTACCAGCCACGCCCGGGTGGCCTCGGCCTTCTGAACGCCCGGGTTCCACCCCTTCGACACTTTGTTGTACATCAAAACCATCTGCGGATCGATATTTCTGCACAGGTGACTCACCAAGGTCCAGACCTCCCTCACCTGCTCGCAGTCCCAAAAGGCGTGAGCAAGGGTCTCCCTCCCACCACAACTGGTCCACAGACAGTGCGAGTGGCTGGACAGATGGTGCCTGTATAGTGTGTCCCTCAGTGGCAACTTACCCAAAAGGCAGCGCCAGTTCAGGTCCTGCAGGCGGTGGTTGAGCCCCTTGGGTTGAATCCTGGACCAGGTGCCGTCCTCGAGGCCCAGCAGACCTCCTTTCTGCCATTCTTATACAAGGCCCTGTGTTTGAGAAGGGTGCTTGACTCGATCCCCGCTGCGGTGGTCTTGCTCCACTCGACAGCGTGTCTGTAATGAGCAGGCCGGGTCTTGGCGTTCGACCCGATGTTGGTCCAGGACTTCACCAGGTGATGCATCGGACGGCCCAGCCAAAGACACACAAAGTGCTGAAGGTGAAGTTTCAACTGAGGTACCAGACAGTTACAGACCTGGGAAAAGAAGAGGCAATCCAGTTTCAAGGGCGTATCTGGCACATCCCTTCCCCCTCCTCCCTAGGAAGGTACATGACTTCCCTCCTCACCTACTCATACCTGCCACTCCAGACATAATTGAAAATGTCCTTCCTAAGGCCTCTTATCATAGAGAAGGGGAGGGGGTACACTAAGTACAGCAACGTGGGGGATGATGTCCACCTTCAGAGCCAAACCCTTCCTTATAAAGGAGAGAGACCTGGTCCTCCACAATCCCATTTTCAGTTTGGCCTTTGCCAAACATTCCTCCCAGTTCGCCCTGGCCGTATCTTCCGCAAGGAAGTTAACCCCGAGCACTTTGAGAGGACCGTCGCATCTGGGACGGCTGTCCTGGCTAGGGGACATCGAGGGGGGGCACCTTGTGACCCAGGCATCGTTCGGCTGCTTCGGGAAGGGGCATCGCTCCTGGCCTTCATCCGAGGAGTTGGCCGACGAAGACTCCTCCTCAGGCTGTTTGACCTCCTTTCTGTCATTCTTTTTCTTTTTCTTCTTTTTCCCAGATTGGGAATCTTCTTTCTTTTTAATAGTTCTCCCAGGGTAGGGCCAGGGCAGAAGGCCTGGATCTCACCGACCACGCCAGGCTCCTCTTCAGCCCTTGGCTTCGCTTCCGGGTCCACCTCCGACTCCACTCTCCCTCTCAAAGTTCCTGCAGTGTTTCAACCAAAGACCCCCTGTTACCTGACAGCGTGTTGGCATAAGAGGGCCTATACTGGTGGCAGAGGCGGGCCAAATGATCCTCGCTACTGCAGATGTTGCAGTGGCAGGGGCCCTTACAATCCCTGGCAAAGTGGCCAGTATCCAGGCAATTGCAGCATTTCATGTTTTTACACGCGTCACCGGTGTGCCCTCTACCCTGGCAGATCCGGCAGAAGGGAGGCTGCTGCGCATAAAAGAGGTTCCCCTTATTACTTTTAATATTGAAGTACGCCGGGGGATGGTGAAGTCCGTCGGGGGCCGCAAAGTCAGGACGCAGGCGAACCTGATATTGCCTCTTCCGGTTCCAAATTCCAAATTCGTCCCGCCATTCCCGGTGACCAGGGAGGAGGTCGACATGCTCCTTTAGAAAGGCCTTGACCGCCTCGGCAGAGACAAAGGGGTGGGAGACATGGACCGTGACAGTCCATCCGCCACAGTTGCTCCACCTAGAACTTCTTCAACCCCTTCTCCTTCTCCAGCTTGTATCCCTCCACTACTTTCTGATATGCATCCTTGGTGATGACTGTCAGGTTGATGAAGCGCTAGGGTCCATTGCGTTGGGTACACACCATGTGTCCTGCAGCCAGGCCCAACACTCTGAAGACTACTTCCCAAATGAAGCTGGAACAGTTCGGGAAGTCCATCGCTGCCTCGGTTCTCCTCCACCAAAACCGAGTGGTATGCCTCAGCTTGGTGGAGGACGAAAGTTCCCGCTCCTCATCCACACCTCGGACTTGGGCAGCGGGAGTTCCATCGCCGCCGCTGCCACTGGTACGTCCGTCACTTCAGCCACCACCTCCACCACCGGTCCTCTGGTGACTGGCCTCAGTGCCGTAGGGCTGGCGGCGGTCGCTTCTTTAGTCCCCTGCTGCTCTTCTGGAAGAAGAATCTTCTTGGCAGGGGACCTATGCAGTCCCACCTGCCCCCCAGCCGTCTTCCTCGCCGCCACAGTCTTCACCTCCGCTGGAGAAGTCTTCGTCCCCGCCGAGCCCGTCGTCTTCTAGGCCTTCCTACTCTCCACGGTCGTCGACGTCATCGTCCTCTTCACCACCGACGTCTTCGAAGATGCGCAGGATATCCCCGGTGTAGCAGGGCCCTCAACTAAAAGCCAGAAATCTAACAAAAAGGTGCTAAAAAATAAAACCCCGGATCACCCCATGGCAGCAGCGGACAAGCCACCTACTGGTCACGCCTTAGGCTTCCCTCCACTCCTGCTAAAATCTAGCACCTGCTGGCAATCACAACCCGCACTTTGATCTTAGCCAAAAGGCCGAGAAGCAAATAACATTTCTTGATATGATGATTAAACAGTTCAGTTGGGAAACACACGACAAACATTCCTTACGTCCCGGATGTCAGATATTTAGTTTGATTCTCTTGTTAATCAGATGGGCTGTGACTGGAGGCTGAGGAATGCAGGCACCTGTATCCACTAACTACCCCCCCCCCGAAAGGGCCACCTTAGCCCAGCTCGGCCAGGGGAGCATTAGCATGCGCAACATAGCAACGGGGGGGTGTTGTAATGAGGGGTGAATCCCAGCTGGGGGGGGTGTGAGGGGGCCAGGGAGAGGAGCAGATGCAAAGGTGAGTTTGTGTGGTGGCACATCGATATGTAGAGAAAGTAAATAACAATTTACAGGAAGGCCATGGCTCCTGGAGGCCACGGGGGTTCGGAGTGCAGCTTCTGCAGGGGACATGGTTCAGAAAGTCTCCGTCCCACCAGCTCAGATTTTGTCCCTCTTTTTCGGAACCGCTCGAGAGAAGACGACTGTGCTTGAGACCCCCGGTCACTTCCACCCCTCCATCTCCACCCCATTAAGAATTTCACACCCTGTACGCTTGGCCGTTCGTCAACTTCACACCTCCTGGCCGCCTGGGGTCTGGGGCTGGGGTTGGGGGGGGGCAGGGCCTGGAGGCTGAGCCTTGACACCAATCAGGGCCAATGGCGCTCGCCTTTGTCATGCTAACAGGACGGAGGCTCTTGTCTCTCATTCAAATTCTCCCCCGCACTCCCCTTTCTACTCTCTCCCGCTCGCCCTCCTTCTCCGCCGCTCGCTTCCTCCCTCTCGCTTCAAACGCATTTAATGCCGAGAATATTTGCATATATTTATAGCTGGAATGTAAACCGGCAAAACATGTGTTTGTGTGGGAAACGGGGGAATGTTTAAACAGATGGCTGTCAGGCTGAGGCAGGAAATATTCCCTTCGAGGCCATAGACAGCAGACAGTATGTACATTTACAGCAGAGATTCCACTCTCCTCCTCTGATGGAGGGTTGGGTCTGATAAAATCTTGGGCACGGTGCCCCCTAGGGCCATTCGGAGGAGCTCTGTCCTTGGGATGGGGGGGGTCAGCCAGCTAATATCGGTGCTTCTCACAGTCCCCAGAACCGGCAGGAGGGATTTCATATTCAAATGCCCCAATCAAGCCCCTGACCCTCCAGCGAGGGGGCAGGTGGCATTTATGACCCCACAGGTCACAGGGTCAGAATGGTGATTCGAAAGCCAAAGCAAGTGTGTATCTGGGTGGGGGCTGGTTTTTGTGGGGCTAATTTAAAAGTAAAAGAACCCCCCATGAAGGAATGCAAGACATACAAAATGCAGAAACAGGCGATAAGGTGAGGCGGCTGAGCAGCGACCTGGTTGTTTATTGCGCGTTGCCACCTCATAGCAGCAGTGTGGGGGGGAGAACGGAGGTCTTTGCTGAAGCGAGATGCAATGCAGGTGGAACCAGGTCGCGTTCCGCGGGGATTCGGTATCTGCACGGCGCTGCACCGTCACCTTCTGTCTGCAGCCTGTTTCTGGCCAGCTTAGTCTCCGCAGGGGGCCGCAGTGCTCCGCTCCACCCGCTCCCTCCCTCAGTCCAAACACGTGTTTCCGGGGGAACTGGTGACCCAGAGTGTCACATTTCTCTGGTGTGAAGATGTGTGAATGACAGCAGGTTGTATATCTAGTGCTGTAGGTCACTTTGGGTTACAAAGGTATCAGGGAAGTCTAATGTTGTACAAAAAGTGTCTGTTAAATAAGCAAATCTAAAACATCTAAAATCACAGTCATCGTGGGGGGGGGTTTGTTGCCGCCGATTGGTTTGCAAGGCTGGGACCCCCCATGGTGAGAATGTGGGGTCAGGTGTGTGCCAGGTGTACAGCTTTTGGGGGGATGCTGAAAAAGGTCTCTAAAAGGTGAACTTGTGTCGTCTTGTTAAAAAACAAAGTGTCTCTAGTGGAAACTACAAACTTTATGCTGCAAATGACAGACAGCAAAAGAACGATGACCCGCAGTCCTGTTCGCTTCGCTTGCTGAAGTCGGCTCTATTGGCCACACCTGATACTCGTCCCCTCTCGCCTCTCCAGGTGTGGGTGGTGGTCTGGGAATGGGGGAGGGGTCAGCTGAGCTCCTGGGTTTATGTGTCATGCAGGAGCAGCGGGCAACACCACCTGTGTATTGGGAAGTGTGTTGGACTCCAGCTCAGTCTGTGTGGATTTCCAGGTGGTGTGTGTGTGTGTGTGTGTGTGTGTGTGTGTGTTGCATTGCTCTGCTGTACAAACGGATCAGGACTGTGTATCTCCAATGTAAATGGCTGCTAATTCAAGGGTCAAAGTTCATATCACTCTCGTTCTGCCAGACATACGAGAGAGAATGGAGTGTAGTTTCTCCCGGGCTGCTAAACACGCAGCATGACGGCACGAGGCAACGCAGACGCGCTGAACGCATAAGCAGGCGCACAGGTGATGACAGTGGCGGACAGGGGTCGGGTCGAGATGGAAAAGGTGAAGGCGGAGCGTCCTGCTGGCCGTCGATCAGCATCAGGGAAGCAAAATGATGACAGTAAGGAGGATTCTGGAATGATCCAAAATGGCTCCTGTGCCAGAGGGCAGCGTGGAGACCGGCCACCCCGAGCTCTGCGCTGTGAGACGGGCTCCTGCGGCCTGCTGGGAAAATGATGTCGTAATCAGGCATCGGGAGCTGAGCCCGTTCAAGTCGCGCTGCATCCTGTCCCTCCCTGCCTCTGAGCCGTTCCTTTCTCCTGCCCCCGTAAGATCTTACAGAGGGTCTGCTTTCATTTCGGCGTGTGTGTGTGTGTGTGTGTGTGTGTGTGGGGCGGAGGGACGGGATGCAGCGGTAGGAGTAACGAGCAGGGGGAAGGGGACCGGGCTGGTTTTGGTTCTCACATTTGATTATTCTGGTTGACTGAACTAAATTCTAAAACCCATAAAATTCGTACCTCTTCTGGAGGTCCATTTGCATACATCTCACCCCCCCCCTCCCAGCAGCCGCTGCCCACCCTGCTCCCGCGACTCTTTTGTTTCCGGGTGAGAGAGAACGCAGCGAGCAAGCTGGAACTTTACAATGCTGCGGGGATGTAAAATATGGTGAAATATGGTAAAATATGTCAGAAGGACTTGCAGCTTTCAGAGGCCGATTGGGGACGGCCACCTTGCTCCATTGAGGCCCGGTGCCACCTCCGCCCTGCATGGGGCGTTCACACTGTTCTCGCCCTCATTTAATTTGATGCCTCGATGAACCCTTTTAACACACACCTGTGAGTATTCTTTTGTGGGCCGAGACTTGCGCCGCTACCCAACGGACACTTCATTAATAATGGTCACCCCCCACCGGCGCCCCGCCGACGTACCCCGGTCAAGGTATCTACCACGAACTGCTCCGGTAAAAATTGCCCAGCGGCACAAACGGGTGGCTGTGAAGAGCTTAGCGTGCAAACCTGACGCCGTAAGACGCGTCGGCTACGTGCGTAAATGATGACGCTAGAGGTTAAAGGTTAAACGCTGCCGGAAATTTCTGGCCCGCAAATTAGTCTCATCGTTTTTGCTGCCCTGCGGGTCCAACCGTAGGTTAGTGTGTTTGCGGCCCGAATCGCCGCAGCTACGCGACACGCACGGCCACAGCGGGGTCACGACCTGCAGGGTCGTATGATATCAGGAAGCCGGGGCAGCGTTTTTATTTGAGGTGCGTTAACCGCAATAAACACATTTGTCCGATGAAAGGTGAGCGTGATAATAGATGAAAGGGCCGTTTGCATTTTTTATTTAGCTTCTCCTGCGGTTAAAGCCCTCAACTGTAATGAGCTCCGACGTAGGGGTGGTGTGACGGCGTGGGTCTTGTCCGCATCTCTCACGTTCAACCTGCAGACCCAGCTTGGAAGGTCTGGGTTGGGGTCACCAGGTTTAGGTGGACTTTTGGTGGCCACAGGGGAGCAGCTCTGCTGTCACTTTCTTCTTCTCCATGTCTGGTGAGGTGGGAGGAAACTCCACATAGACTTGGATTCACACCCAAGTCGGGTACCAGTTCTACCTGCCATGCCGTGCGTGTGTGTGTGTGTGTGTGTGTGTGTGTGTGTGTGTGTGTGTGTGTGTGTGTGTGGGGCNATTCACACCCAAGTCGGGTACCAGTTCTACCTGCCATGCCGTGCGTGTGTGTGTGTGTGTGTGTGTGTGTGTGTGTGTGTGTGTGTGTGTGTGTGTGTGTTGGGCACGCTGGGCAGAGACGTGTGTGTGCGCTGATGTTTTGAGAGGGAAGCATTCCAGAGCTGCCTGTTTGCTCTCCGCTCGCCTTTGCTGTTAGTTTACGAGGCTCAACTTCTCCCAGCAGCAGAGGGGAGGGCGGCGGGGGGCTAGGGGGGAGGGGGCAACAGGTGTGTTTGGCAGCGCAGAGGCGTCATGGTTGCGCCTCTCAGAAGCGTCTGAAAGCGGAGTTAAGTGCAAATACAGTCAAACGTACAAGAACAGAGCCGCACCTTTCGACTTGAACCACTTTATTACATTTTAACTCAAAGCTCTCAGTTGTCACGCCGACCGATTTGTCTTGTTACCTGAAAGCTGCACCGACCTGTGATTCTGGTCCAGGTGAGGATGTATTTTTTATCTCATCCACAGCGATTCTGGAACAGCTGGAGCAGCTTTGTTTGTTGGTCAGGTTGCGGTCATTACTATTACTTTTGCAGGGAAGAAGGTTGTGGGCTCTCAGAGGAGGTGGTTCCCCCCCCCCAGCAGCACCAACACCACCCCATATCATCCTGGGGGAGCACAGCATCGGGGGGCCCTGTTATGAGCGCTCATTGTACGTGCTAACCAAGGCGGAATGGTCGGGTGACAGAAGGGGGCGGAGTCTGGGGGGGAGCACAAAGGCGAGCGGCTGAGGGGCTGGCGGGAAGGAGTGGGGGTGAGGAGTGGGGTGGGCTGGGGTGGGGTGCTTCTGGCGAAGGCTAAGCAGATCCACTCACCCCTGTCTCCTCCGCGCCGTCCCGCGTGTGCGCCCGGTCCCCTCTCAGCCCCCCTCACACGGAAACGGGAAAACGTGCAGGCGAACGGGGTGATGACATCATCCGTCGGTGACCGACACACTGAGTCATACCTGACCTGCCGCTGACCTCGCGGCGCAAACAAAACAACACTCCCTTTCCGTCCCGTCTAACTCCCTTTCGCAGAACCACCCCGGAGCTGCCGTGCCGGGGGTCTGACCGAAGGTCTCGGCTCAGCAGGCGTCGCCCTAATTCCGAGCGACGTGTCCCGTCGGGTCTCCGCTGGAGGAGCCTCCGCAGTGATTTTGGCACCGTTTCCCGGGGTGTCTTTCCAGGCAGCATTCGGAACATCTCACTCCAATAAAAAAAACCTTCAGAAGTTACAGGCGGCTGAACCGCTGCACCGCTGACGTCGTCCCTGCGCTGGGCGTCAATACCCAGTCTGTGACCTCAGAGAGTGACCCCTGCAGCCTTGGGCAACCCGGACACCCCCCACCGCCATCCCCACCGCGCCCTGGGCCTTGGGGTCCTTTGAACCCTTCTCCTTCTCCTCCTTCTTCCCCGTATCCAAGGTGAGCTTTGCAGATCAAAGGGGGACTTTTACTCGAACCCCTGGTGGTCGTGCATTTGAAAACCACTCATGCAGGCCAGTCTCAGGGACCCTTCCTTTGTGCCTCCACAGCGAGCATCTCCAGTCCCAGGAGGTTCATGTGTGGGGCTGTTACCTTGACACGCGCTGGGTGAGTGTGACACGGTGACGGGTTTTTATATTAAATCTGGACGCAGCGTGACAAACAGCCGTCGCCTCCGAGAGTGAAATTACATTCATTCCGTCACAGAAACCAGCGGCGAAAACCACCCCCGCCTGTTAGACCCCAGTGAGGCTCGAACCAAAACTGAAAGCAGTGTTTAAGTCCCACAGGAGAACCAGCGCCCATCCGTCAGCTAGAAACCCAAAAGTGTAGAAATTATGTTTCGCTAGGGCCTCGCAGCTCCTGCGCTGCACTGTTGGTTCGAATCCCACTCAAGCCGTGCGGAGTTTGCAGGTTGTAACTGTGAGTGCCCTCCAGGCTCTGGTTTCCTCCCACATTTTGGCATCGTGCGTTTTGAGCAAACTGGTTACTCTAAACTGCTCAGTGTGTGAGTGACTGAGTGTGACTGATACCCGGCCGTCCCCTCCTGGGTTCCAGGACAGACTCTGGACCACCGCAGCCCTGCAGCAGGAAAAACAGTTATTGATAAGAAATGAATAAGTAAAAACGCAGTAAAATTTACCGTTACATCACGTCTTTAATCTATTCCAGCTCTCAATGAGTCTCCTGAGCTGCTACGTCTGACCCCTGGCAGTGACCTTGGAGGTGCTCCCGTGACATCTTCCCTCTCGAACCCGTGTCAGTCATCACAGAGGAGCTGTGGTGTGTAAAGACAGCGATCGCTTCACAGGGGGTCCATCTGAGGAAGGTAAACGTGACACACAGCCATGCGCTCGAACCTTCCTGCTTCCCAGGCCGGAGAGGTCTGTGGAGGGGGGGTGAGGAGAAGGGTTCTGCAGGGTGGCGCGGGGGGGACGGCGGAGGGACGAGGACACCGCAGAGGTGACACACCGGTTGCTGGGACGGATGCTGGGGAGGGGGGGGGGGTGAGGAGACCAGGCAGCACTGCGTCCCAGCTTGATCTCCCGGCCCTCTCCCCCTTTCAGGTGAACTTTTGCCCCCACGAGCGTGAGCCGCTCTGTCTCGCTTAACCACACCCCTAACGTACTCCCCCATTCACGCACGCACACATAAACACACACACACACAAACCCGTGAGCCGTCTCTCCCTGCCATCGCGCCAGGCTGCCCACGCAAGGCAAACCAGACTTTCAGGTCCTCCACCTGCGCTCAGGGTTGAGCCCAGTTCACCTGAGCAAACAGCAGGCCGGAGGAGGCGGCGGGGGGGACGCCGGAGGGAGGGTGAATGTTGCCCCACTTTCCCAAACGGAGAGTGGTTCATTTAGCAGACGCGCTTCTCCGGGGTGACCGACGCAGCGCCGAATCGATAGGAAGCCTGACCTACGAGGAGCAGGAGATGTTCGGAAGGGACAGGCAGGCAGAGAGGAGGTCAGGACTCTCTGTGGAGGGACGGTGAAGGTCACGGGTTCGAATCCTCTTCCTTCCGAGGCCCCGTTGATCATAGTACCTGCCCTGAACTCCTACAGTAAAAATTCCCCCGCCGTATAAATCACTGCAATAATAATAGAGAAGTTGTTTATTTACAGGGCTTTGGGCCAACAGTGGCAGCAAATACATGAAGACAAACTTGTCAGGAGCTACAATCTGGAGGCATCTCTGAATCTGTGTGTGTGTGTGTGTGTGAGTGCGAGAGACAAGGCTGGGAGGTTAAGTGTGTTGGTTTAGTCAGGATGACCTCTGGGGTTTCGCGGGGTCATGGGTGTGGTGCCCCCCCCCCGCTGCTGTGCCGGGGTGTACAGTGTTGAGTCAGGCAAGCGGGACCCTCTTTGATTTGAGCTGTGTAACCGGCGGCTCCCTGCGAACGACTGCAATATGATGCTGTTTTTACACGCAGCGGAGAAGAAAAGGGAAGCGAGGAAATACAAACGCGCTTGTCTTTCTCACCCTCGCAGCCGCCGTGCGGTCAGCCGACTCAGCGTATTGCTGCTGCAGTCGCGGCGTTCAATCAATAAATAAGTCAGCAGGGGGCAGTTTGAAGCACGGCGGATGGAGACGTGTGACAAAATTGGATGGGGTCACAGCACCTGAGCGAAAGTGCTGTGGTTTCCCGCACCTTTGCTCGCGCTCAGTTTCTCTCGGCCCCCACAAGAGTCGCTGGGAGTCGGTCCTTCCCGGGGTTTTCTGCAGGCCGGGGCTCGTCTCCGGGGCGACGCCCTGTGTCGTCGTCCACGGAGACGAACACACACATACGCAGCACACTGGCGTCAGACGGCCAGAAACACGCCCTCGAATCCTCGCAGGGCGCACACACGCGCGAATACACACAGGTCAGGGTGTGTGTGTTTGTGCAGGGGGGGCTCAACCAGATGTCGTCACACGCGATAAAAGAGGCGTCACGTCACCCACACAGCTGTAATTACTGAAGGAGCCTCTGCTGACACGCCAAGCGGGGATGTGCTGCACGCACAGGTGATTCGTGAAAGGTCGCATACCTGTGTTGGGTGCGTTCCAGAGCGGGCAGCGTGGGTCCCAGGCAGCGCGCCGCCAAACGCGCCTCTGCGAGCCTCCAGGTAACACCAGTGTCCAGGTACGGGGTTTGCGGCCGACGCGCCGGCGTGTCCTGCCCTCCTCTACAGAAGGAACAAAAGTGAAAAATGACCGTTGAAAGCAGTAGGGATTTACACCCCCCCACCACTGCGCAGCCCCAACAGTTTCACCCCATATGATCACATTATCTAAAGCCTCCCCTCCCTGCAGGGCCAGAGACAGGGTATTTACCTGGGATTTTTCCCCTAAAAACACCCTGCCATATAGCTGTATGAATATTTGCACATAGCTGACACTTACAGCAGCTCTTTTTGGCCTGGGAAATGAGTGATTCTAAACTACCAGCAGTGTGTGTGTGTGTGTGTGTGTGTGTGTGTGTGTGTGTGCGCACACGCTCTGCCATATAGATGGACAAATGACTATAGGGGTTCAGTATTGGGTGTCTAGTCTAGATAAAGGTGTCAGCTAAATACAACCCAGTACAGTACAGTGGGGTACAGTATAGAATGGTATGGTACAGAACAGTATAGTACAGTAGCATGTGGTATAGTATGGTACAGTGCAGTGTAATGTGGTATAGTATGGTACAGCAGGGTACAGTGCGGTACAGCAGCACCTGCCAAATGAATAAAGTAAATGCCCCCCCACACTGTAAGGTGTTTTGGAGCAAAGCCTCAGGCTGTCAGGCTCCTGAGTTCCGGAAAACGCAGGGGTCCGATCAGCACCCCCCCACCGCCCGTTTGCCCCGATCCTCCGTTCTTACCCCGTTTACCTGTTTATTCCCGCACCTGTCTTTTATCGGCGTCTGTGTTTACCTGCTCACTCGGCCTGCGTGGCCCTGCTGGGGTCCCGCACACACGCTGTTTCCTCTGCCTCCTATTGGCTCGTTCATATTTGCTGGTCAAAACCAGCCAAAAAAAATTCAATATATTTGCCGGGAGCCTTTTATTAATTGTTTAAGTGTGTGAGTCACCTAACAGAAAGTTTAAGTGTGTTTGTCCTGGCCGCCGACTTCAGTTTCCACATTACCTATTGTTAAACCAGTAAAACTGGACAAAGTCTGAATTACATCACCGAAAACCCTAGGAAACACACAGTCCGGGTCCCGGGACCCGAGGACGCAGGAAACACGCCGATCGCACTTGTTTTTGTCGCGTGTCCTTTTGTCGGGTTTCTCCGGCCTTCGGGTTTGTCAGCTTTCTTAATGCCGGTATATCCAGCTGACACGTGGAACGGTAAACAAGCCAAGAGAGGCTTAGATAATTATTTTAGTTATTTTGGGAGCGGCTTCTCACGTGTGTTTTCGCTGCTGTCGCTCCTTCCCACGCCGCTCCTCTGGCCCCCGAAGGCCTCGGGAGGATCTCGGTGCTCCTCAGGGCCGCCCACGCCAACGCCGAGCGATGAAGAACCTGACTTGTACCTGCAAAACATCTCAGCGGCGAGAGGAACTGAGGACTAACACAGCGGGCAGCCGCGTCTCTGCGCCCCTCGCCTGAGTTCTGCTCTGCTCTCCTGGCGTCGCTGATATCACAGCTTTTATTAATAGCTGTAATCGTGTATAATCGTGTAATCGCTGTAATGTATAGCTTAGTAATCGTGGAAAAGCAAGAATTGTTTTCTATCGCCTTCTTGTGGCAGGTTTCAATACTGCACACAAGCGGTTTCCGGCCCAGTTCTGGGACCGAGAGGAGGCCTTTCAGCAGATATTTCCGGCCTTTTCTCAATTTCGTACCGTGTGCCCTGCAGTCAGACATTCCAGAATGTTCCTTGTCTTTTAAAGCGACTGCCGATGACTGTGCGACTAGGCTAAAGTCCCGGGGTGATTTTTGGGTGGGAACGGCCGCTGCAGGGGCTGCGTAGGTGGACGTTTTTGCACCGTTACAGCCACAGCAGTCCTGGGTTTACTTCCTCGAAATGACAGGAAATGGGGGGAAATGGTAGGAAACAGAGCCTCTTTTCAGCCTCAACAATAGGGCTGATATTCCCCCCAACTGGCCCCCGTAATGAATGTGTTCTTAAACAACTCGTGTTCAATGGGGCACTTAACTACTATTGTGATGCAATAGTATAATTCCTATTATTAAACATTTTATTTGTTCAAGACGGGGCTTTAAGAGGTGTAAATTAGCACGTAATGTTAATTATATGTTTACCGTTGAGAACTTTCAGGAAGGTGTGCATTTAGTAAATGGATTTGGGTTAAAGGGACACATGGGGTTTATATAAAGGGAGTATAATGTCTCTTTTGTTCACCGTTTTAATTTTGTTTTCACTTTTTACGGGTTTTTCCTTCAGCCACGGTGAGATACAGAGATGCCGATGCGTCGCGGAGGTCCGCTCTGGCTTGGGGTTGCAGGTAAACTTTTACCGTGTTCTTTTCTTGCCTCTGTTAACTGTGTCGGCGGCGCCAGTTGCTCCGGGTTCCGTGTGTGAGTGCGTGTTAGATTTGAACGTCACGGGGCCAGATGCGTGCAAGCAGCACGGTGTAGCGCGGTAACTTACCTGGGGCAAAGGTCCCATCTAAACACCTAGCGTCTCGTCGTTCCTCCACGAGCTGCAGAAAAAGTCAGAAGTGCACAGTAGGGCTGTTGTGTAAAGCTACACGAGGGGGATAAAATAATTTTGTTGTGGGTAAATAACGGGCCAGGCAGAGGAGGGTAAAAAAACCGGCCGGCCCCCCGTGTCCCCCGTGCTCCTCCACACGGTCACTTCTGTCCGTATTTCAGGGTCGCAGACACAATAAACCCAGAGAGGATCCTTTTTATTTGGGACTGTTTTTATCTGTATTTTACGCAGCCAGGGTCATGTCCCCACATGGGGGCCTGGGCTGGTTTTTCTCTCTCTGTTCTATTTTATAAAGTGAGAGCGAAGGGAGAAAAAAAAACAGGACCGGTAAAAAATTTGCTGAGAAACAGGGAAGGAAAAAGGGATGAGTGTGAACTTCTAGCCATACACATCAAACGTGGATCTTTCTGTCAAACTCTCTTTAAGACGCCATAGTTGTTTGACAGAAATGTTGGAAATTATTATTAGTATTACTATCACGGGCACGGTTCGCTGTAAATGGAAAGAGAGGGGAAGAAAACACCTGAATGTCTTTTACTCACTTCTGTCTCAAGTTGAATTCCTACTTTATACGGAATACGGAAAGGTGTAAGAGCTGAGAACCAGGATTCGCCACGTTTGCGACAAGCTGAATACGATCGATGGAAAGACTAAACTTTTGTGAAACTGACAACTTGCTTTTACTTGTTTGGTTTTTCGGCTTTCCGACCGACTGGCTCAGAACCGGACGTGCGGTTAAAAATGCTTATGAAATGACCTGTATGTACATGACTAGTTGTTTAATATCGGCCCAGGGTGCCTGGGATGACAGCAGATCTTCACTCGCCATCATCTGGAAAGCGCTTGGAAGCCCTGAGCCGTCGTTTCTTTAAAACTTCCCGATTAAAGGTCCGCGGGGGGCGGTAATCGCGGATGACGTCGCCCGATAATAATAATGACGATAATTAACGCAGCCTTCTGGGTTACGAATCGCCCGTGTGCCGCGAGCCGGTCGACGGAGGGCGCCGGGGGTGTCGCCGGCACCCTCGGCCTCGCGGGACCACCATACCTTTCAGCTCCATTAAACCAATTTCACGCCGAGGTGAACCGAGCGGCGCGGCTCTGAATGCCCGGGCCTCACAACAATGGCGCATTGAAGGGACGCGGCGAAAGTAAATTAGGTACCACTTGCAGAAGCTGCAAATTAAAATTGGAAAGTTGAAACGGAAAGTTGAGAGGGGACGTTTTACGGCTTTATTATGCTTCCTTCCCTCTTGGCCGCCCTAAACTGTGAAAGGACCCCCTCCCAGCCCCCGCAAACAGATAGAAAATAATAATCTGTCTTCAGTCTGGTAATTGATTTTAAGATTCTACTTGAAATAAGCGGCTCTTTTAAAAACCGGCAATGCTTATAGCCACCTTTTCAACGCCGTAATTACATCCAGACATCATTTGAAGTTTTCACATGGAATAAAACTTCGTATCTCCAGCCGGAGCTTCTTCATCTGCAGGGTTCTGTTTAAAGTAACTGTGTAAATACGGTAAAGTGAGTGACAAGGTAACCGAGCTTACTGAGTCCTGCAGCTGAACTTCCACGATGTCTGATGTTTGTAACACGTCTGCTGGAAGGTAAAACTACGGAAATATTAGCGCAGTTTATAAAACTTCTGCTGGGACGGCGCCGGGAAGTGAGCTTTGACATGCGACCGGAGGGGTCAGATGCACCGCATTTCAACCCCCTGCAGTCGCTCGCTCGGCCGCATTGCAGGCCGACCCTCGCCGACCCTCGCCCTGCTCCGGTTGTGGGAGGAAACCAGAGCGGCGGCTGGAGAACCAGGCTAATAGGGAAACGGGCAAACTCCACGCAGACTGAGCAGGACCGGAACCGACGTCCGGCCGTCCCCGCTGGCGCTGGGAGGCCTTCGCCCCTCTCCAGCTCGGCCGTGGAGGTCGTGCTGTGATTTTCGCCAACTTACTGATGACATCAGAGACGCTCCTGTAAGCGGCAAGAGTCACGCGTTTCATTTTTGCCACTTTCCATCCCGCCTAGTTGGTGGCGAACGTATCGATGTTCTGCCGAATACGACCAATATTTGTCGCACGAATCTTTCTTTGTGCACTAAATATTTACCCGTGGATATTATGCAAAAAAGCACTTGTGTAACTTTTGTGCTTTAGAGTGTTTCTGAGACACACAGGGTGGTCCTTGCTGGGGGCCGACAACACGGCCGAACACGGAGGGACTGCAGGCCTAATGACGTGTCTCTCAAGGCCAGAGTGTGTGTGGACAGGACTGTGTACTGTGGACAGTGGACTGTCAGGCTCTCCTGGGGGCATCAGGGCATGTGAGGAACCAGTCAGCTTCCGTGACAGCGACTGAGGGTCTGGTTTGCTGCAGGATGGAAGCAGCGCTAACAAGTGTGTGATGCTGTGAAGGGGTGGGATGGTGGGGGGGCTAAGTTGGATGCGCTGGAAGACTAAAATCAGGTTGAGAAGGACAGAGTGCAGAGGTGGGAGAGAGAGAGAGAGTGTGTGTGTGTGTGTGTGTGTGTGTGTGTGTGTGTGTGCCCGCATGCACGTGGGGGCTTTCCACTCTTCCAGACCCTGCTGGAGCAACAGATGTGTGGTAAATCTTTAACCTTTATTAGTTACCCCACTAGCCCCCCCCCCAAACCAGCCCCACATCTGTCCCCAACACCCCCCCATCCACCCCACTGCCACCTCCGGGTGACAAAAACAGCTACATGCCCACACATGGAGTGTGAGGGAAGGAGTATATATTTTTAAATGTGTATAATTAACCACTAAAAAAAATGATCTTAATGTTTAACGTTCAACTGGAAAAGACCCGATAATTAATATTCACCGATTCAAAATGCATTAATGCAGCTTACTTTAAATAATTTAAATTTGGTTGACTGTACGGAGTTCAGTTTGGTCGTCGCTGTACGTCTCTTCGGGGGAAAGCGCCTCCTAAATTAATTTAATCATTTTTCAGCTTTAAAGGACTGTTTTCCATAAACATAGAAATCAGTGCGACTTAAATATATGCGCATATTCATGAGCGACAAGCGCATCTGCGCCGTGAGTCGGTGTTCGGCGTAGGACACGATGTGTGTCTGAAAGCGCATCTGTGTGCGACCTGTGTAACCTGCGGAGACGTCACAGCGTAAACACCGGGACTACCCCCGACTCGGCACCCCCCACCCCTCCCCCACGCCGCCCCCGTGAGATGGTCCCTTTTAATTGAAAATTAGCAAAACAAAACCAGAGCTGGGCTGTTTCTGAATGGAGACCCTCTCTGCCAGCGCCCACAACCCCCGGCCCTTGAATAATTCATGCAGGATGGAGTCAACAGCAGCAGAAGGCCTGGGCTCGATGAGGGGGGGGGGGGGGTGGGGGGCTGGGGGGGGGGGGACCCGCACAATTATTGCAGGACATCCCAACGAGAGCTCCACATGACCCATATGTGCCGGCAGCNGGGTTGGGGTGCTGGGAGGGGGGGGTTAATATGTAGTAATGGATGGTTTGCAGCATGACAGGGCCGCGGTGCTTTATTACGGGCCCTGCCACCCCACCCCCGACTCTGGGAACGGACCTTGCAGCCAGCTGGGTCTCCCCCCCCAACTGCTGCAACGGCACAGCCTCCACGGCACAGCCCGAGGGGGGGGGGGGTGTCCGAGATGCAGGATTACATCAGCGCGATCCGTGGCCCCACTCAGAAACAGGCTGTAATCTCAGAACCTGCCCCGTTCACCCTTGTCAGGTGCTCGACCTCAACGGCTTCTGCGGAAACACCCTCTGGGTGAATGTGTTGCACTCTGAGCCGTGAAGGTTTGGCTTCGGATAAAATAAAATTACGTTCTTAATTGTAAACCGTGTCTAGGAGGCTTACGGCCCCTCGAAAAAACTGCGCCTTTGATGTGGTGGAACGAATCCGATGTGTCCCTCAGAGCTGCCGAATCCCTGCCAGCATTCTAGAAGGCTCTCCAAACCCACATCTTTCAGACACACTTCTGCTGACAGCTCCACGAATGAGTCCAACACACACATCTGCCATTACCTGGGCTGCTGCTGTTGCAATGCCACTTCTGCAGGCAGTTGCTTGAGGGACGTGAACCAGCAACATGGCGGAACGAGACGCACAAGCTGAGCTAGGATATGTGTGTTTGTCTGAAATTGGATTGATCCAAAGAGTCCAGGAGAAGGTTCCTAAGGCACTTCCACAGAACCGATGGTCCTGGAGGAGGGGCGGGAATTGCTGATAGGTGCTACCAAATACATGTAGTTATGATCTTCACAGCACATTGCTAAAGAGTGAACTCTCACACACACACACACTATATTCTTTAGCTGATGTTTTAAACTACTAAGGTTTACCTCTTTATATAGCTGGATAACTCTTACCGTGTCAATCCAGAAAACATTTCTCTAGGGTGCTAAGGAAGGAGCCAGGATTCTAACATGGGTCCTTCCAGCACAAGGTGGAACCTTCAACCACAGCGCCACCTACTGCCCTCAGGTGGCCCCCTGCAGCACCAGAGCAGAGGAACCTGAACCCAGTTCACACAGGATAGACCAGGGGTCTGGAAGGGAGAAGCCAAGCGCGCGCGCGCGCGCGTGTGTGTGTGTGTGTGTGTGTGTGTGTGTGTGAGAGAGAGGAGGCCTACACCTGCCACAGGTGATGGGATCCAGGGGAATCCTGGCAGGTGCACTAGGCTGCCTGTTGCTGATGCTCCGGGTTCTTCTGCAGACTCGGCCAAAATGAGCACTAATGCTGAAACGATCAGCCGGGCGAAATGTCCAGTTAATCAGTAAGTATTTAAGTCCATCTGCACCCCCCGTTGCCCCAATTCAGGCGCCATGTGGGTAATTCGTCCAGGATGTCACACTCTGGACCCCCCCCTCCCCAGTGTGGTCACTCTGGGAATCGACATCCGTCAAACCGAGCAGAGTCCACTTTTCACCTCAGATCGGGTAACCACGGGGAAGGGTCTGGTCGAGCGGTCAGAGGGGTGAGCCCCCCCCCCACCGTGACCCCATGACCCCTGTGTCAAGAATCAGGACACTGGACAATGAGGTTGTTCTTCTCCAGCAGGGCCATTGGGGACCGCCCTGGTTGGAGGAGATCATTCCCTTGCTGGTCTTTAACACTGAACGACCAGTGAAACCGTCAGCCTGCTTCCACACACACACACACACACACACACACACACACACACACACACACACACAGAGTCCTCGGCTCTCCTCAAACACATGTCTTTGGACTGTTGGGGAACCGTGTGAGTCGCTGGCAGCCAGCTAGGACGACCACACAGAGCGACCATCCCATGGTACACGTTTCTGTTTAGATCACAGTGTTTTGCTCATGTCCCATGATGCACCACTGCTGTGGATGTGTGTTATTGGCCCATTGCTGGTGTCAGAAGGGAGCAGCAGCCTATGTGAGTGTGTGTGTGTGTGTGTGTGTTTGCCTTCCACAGCCCTGTCATCTTCGCACGCTCTCTTCAACCACAGTCGCCAGTGGAAGGAGAGGAAAAGCTCCGGATTGCAGAAGACTCACCGTGGTACCATTTTTACTACCAGTATTTTGACTCCCGCTGCACATTATTACCCTAAAACTGTATTCATTTACCGTGTTTGTCAAGAAGACCCTGGTCATTCAGTTGACGTACCGGATGCTCCGGTGCGGGGGGGGGGGGGGGA
>UFQX01000503.1:420498-425498 GCA_900497675.1 Arapaima gigas
CCCCCCCCCCCCCCCCCCACCGGCTCCTTCCACAAATCTCCGCTCCCATTAAAGCGGCACCATTGTGTGGAGATGCGGCCCACAAAAGCTGTCAGTCCGCTCGGGTTCGGCACAGCCATCCTGGCTCAACACGCGCACGCACACACACACACACACACACACACACAGACACACACACACACACACACACGCACACACAGCGCAGGCGACAGACCGTCCCAGACGGACCCGATGCAGCTAAACATACAAGCACATGTGGAGCAACCGCCTGGCCCAAAACACACACCTTCCCCCTCACACACCCCATACTGCCAGGATTTCCCTTTAACCTCTGATTAAACAAACGGTTAATATCGCCGCTTCCGCTAAACTTGAAAACTTGTGGAACTTTCGGCACCTTAAATTTCTTTGCAGTTTTATGCTTTGCGGTGATTTTCCTTTTTTTTGGCTAATGTAGCCAGACAGTAATAAAAGGACATATTACCACATTTAACCCTTTCGCTGATGCTGGTCGGCGTCCTACAGCAGGAGGAGGGATTCAAACCCGCAACCTTTTGGGCCTTTGAGCCCAAAGGCAGCCCATCTGTCCACTGCGCTTTCTGCTGCCTGTTAAATGTCACAGAAGCTGAATAATTTGACCAAATCACGCTTCATCCTACAGTGTGTGGGCTACAGGTTTACTGTACTCCGGCACCACGTTGCTCTCAGAGAAGTCCCGGCTCTCGCTTCCAGTAACACGCAGAGACACACACACATTTTCACTTTCACACAGAGACACTTTCGCTCACTCACACACAAACACACACACACACATACACACACACACACACACACACACACAGCCTCTCGCCTCGGTGCACAAAGCCCCAGTCAGTCACCGAGCTCTGCACCCTCGGCTCTTTGTCCTCCCTGCAGGTGCCAGTGAAAGCACCCACGGCCACCCCCAGTCGCCACACACACCCCGCCCTGTCCTGGGACAGGAACTGCTCACAAAGGGGCAGCGTGGGAAGGGGGCATCAAGGGGGTGGGGGCCACGGGGAGGGGGGGGTTGTTCTGGGACAGATGGCTGGGGAAAGTTTCCCAACTTCCCCCTGGGCTCCACCCCAGGGAGTGTCGGTTGAAGATTCCAAGGTGGCGGGCTGGACGTCGAGGAGGAGGGGGGCGAAGGCGTGTAGGCTGCGGTCACTGCATAGCAAATGACCAACCGCAGGGGTCCGGGGGTAGGGGGGGGGTGACACCTGTCTGTTAAACACTCCGGGCCCAGGATGGACGACGGATGGACACGACCGCCGCTTGGGGTTTTGAGCTGAAGTTTTGTCCCAGTGCAGACAAGGACAAAACATCTCGCTCCCCTCCAGCCGTGGGATCTAAAAAAGATTTTCCAATTTTCCACATTTCTGGGAGGCCGGGCCTGGTGTGGGATGCCCCCTGTAAGCCGCATTTGAGGTAATTTGACTATTTTTGCAGTTAAATCTGTGTCCCCTGGAGGGGACAAATGGCTGGACCTCAGTCTTCACATCGGGTAACTGTATCATTCTTTGCAGCGCTTGGCCTCCTTTCCTTCTCACCTGTGTGACGCTAAATGGAAAATATAAAAATAATCCAATAAAGAAAGATATTGACCAAACTGTCGCTGGTGCGATTACAGTCCACAAATCCTGCTCTACAGTAATGTGTGTGTGTTATTGACAGTTGGGGCAGCAGGGGGCGCAGTGGTTACAACTGTCACCTTGCAGTTGAGGAACCGGAGTTGGAATGTTGTAATACCAGAAATCAAGGTATTTATGCAGAAGTGATGCAGCGAAAATTACCCAGGTGGACCTGAACACTGTAAATCGCTTTGGAGGAGAGTGATGACATTGACTTCTGGATAAATTGTACGTTTGTCATTCCCGGCAACAGTGTTACACCCCAGCGAATCCAGCTCCTCAGTTGGAGGAACCGGGAGAGCGACGTGGCGGCGGCGCTCCCCGACGGTCCGGTCCGACGGGATCCTGGAAGGGTAGAGGGACCTTCCTCTCGCACCCCGACCGGGCTCCACTTTCACTTTACAGGCAGGGCGTGTTGCCAGGTCTCTCGTTGCCCGTCTACCGGTCCTGTCACGTGGCCTGGCGTGACCCGGCAGCCCGAACGAGAAGCCTGCGTGTGCTCCGAACCTCCGCCGCTGCTGTGGCCCCGATGCGTCACCACGTCTCAGCTCACCTGTGCTTTTATTAAGTAACAAACTGAACTGTTTTGCTGCATAAATAAATCAAGTATGGCCCATAAATCCATCATCCCAACCATCTATGACCAAAGGGGCTTCAGTGGCCCACAGTCTATTCGGGAAGGCGGGCCCACCATGGACACACACACACACACACACACACACACACACACACACACACACAGAGTCCTCGGCTCTCCTCAAACACGTCTTTGGAGTGTTGGGGAACTTTCAAGCTCCATTAAAAATGTCAGCCAGCAAATGATGTCCATCCATGAAAGTGACCAAAACTAAACCTGAAATGGATTCTGAGGAGTAAAAACACTGACAGCTCAGATATGTGTCCCCTTGTTGCCAAGTTACAGCCCAGCTTACAGCTCCAATGGGGTCTCAGCTGATTCTCAGTCGACCACCGGAGAGACTCCAGATCCACCGCATCGCCGCTCTGATCATCTTGTTCTTGTTTCTCTGCAACGGCGGCACTTCCGTCCACGGGGGAGGGGCGTCCTAGGAAGGAATCGGGGGAAAGACGAGATCTCCTGCCTTACCTGGTCACCCTGGTCAGTGGGACCCGAACCCCCGTCACGCTGCGTGGGCACCAGCAGCCCACCGACCACAAACTCCTGCCTGCGGGCAATTTAATAAATAAAGGGCTCTAAAAGAGTCGATCACTTTAATCCACAAATCTCTCACTAAATAAGTATCACATGAACATGTAGTTTATTGGGCTTTTGTGAAACTACGTCAAAAACTTGTCAGTTTGGACCACGTGTTCACTTAGTTACTCAGTAGTAAATCGATGAAAATGTTCAGGTGGTTTTGAAGCAGCCTGTTCAGGTGACACTGTTGTCCCAAGTGACCCGTCCGGCTGCACCAGACCGATGACGTGCACATTTATACAGCCGCCTGTTGCTGTGCAGTAATTCACCAAACGCACAGGGACCGGGAGTAAAACAGCGCAAAAACGGGTTCGAACCCGGGACTTTCAGACTGCAGCCCTGCAGCCTTGACCGTTTCGCCACCTCCAGCATTTTATTACCGTCAGAAAGTCCAACATTATCATGTAAATTGTTCATCTGCATACATGTGAAAGCAAATCCACATCGGCTGGCAGCTAGGAGAGGTGAGCAGAGGGTGCAGGTAACCAGCATAAAGTGACGCAGGAGATTCCTTAAGATAAATGTGCTTTCATGGCCTCATAAAATTATTTTATACCTTTTCTGTTGAAAGAATTTGCGACCTCAGGCCGACAGGTCCGTGAGACGATGGGACAGTGACGGGCCAACACTGCCACCGTGTGGACAAACCTTTTCAGTTCGTCTGGTCAGAATACTAAACAGGACGAGCTGGATGCATAAAACAAATGAATAGGTGAATAAATAAAAAGAGATCAAAAATAATACACGATTGAGAAACAAGTAGGTAAATAAACAAGGTACGAGTGAAAGTGGCGTGAAAGAGTGAAATAAAGGTGGTTTTGTGTGAAGTGAGCGGAAGGTGCAGCAGCAGAGTCCATGAGGGTTTCTGGGCTTTTCCCGAAACTCCTGCTGACGCTGTTATGTATGTAACCGGTTCTGTAAGTTAAAACAGATCATTTCTAACTGGCATCAAACTAGAAGTCTTGACGGTTTCTGCCAATAACTCTGTTCCACAGAATCAGAGAGACACCGAAACGTTCAACAAATGCTGCCAGACCACAGTGTGTCTGTAAAACAGCAGCTTTTGCAGGGAGGGAAAAAAAAACCAGTTTATTCTGTTCAAATCCTGTTTTTATACAGAACGTTTCTACCTTTTGTACCGCAAATGGTTTCAGATCAATAATCCAGTTTCATGGGGACATGAATAAACTGAGCAGCTCTAAAGGTATGAAACGACTGAAACTATAGATGAAGAGAAGCTGAGAGCTGCAACATCTTCCTCTTCCAACACTGAGTCAGTGAAGACCGATAATTCTGTATTACTGTATATAACGACGTTTCACTAAAACCCCGACTGTGTTCTTTTTCTTTCTTTCTACCCAAAGTCTTCGCAGAAACAAGAGGTCCGTCCATCCTCGGCAACCGCTTTACGGTGCGACTAAAACAAGATAAAATATGGCACAGATTTCGAAATTTACGGACTGTCGCAAAAAAGTCTAGAAAAAAACAAAAGTCGGGGGGGGAACATTCTTCCTGTTCAGAGAAAATAACAATTGATGCATAAAATTGGGGCTGGAACAATGCTGTCACCGTGTCTCCGTACAGAACCATGTTCTCCAGGGTCAGGGTGACGAAGGCGGCGCCCCACCCCCTCCCCAGACCCCCTGCAGCGCCCCTTTCTGTGTATAATTCGCTCTACTGTACGTACGTGTCCGCTACACGACTGACTGTTTCATTTTATTACCCACTTTACGTTCTCACTGCACATTACATTAGGGTCCAGAAGTGTTACTATGGTACACAGCGCAGTACTGTACAACAGCGTGGTAAAAGATGTTACACTTTCCATTTTCCCGTCTTTCGCAATTGCCCCCCCCCCCATTACGTGTCCTGGAAAATGATCGTAAACGGTACATTTATCGGCCACAAGATGGCGCTGCGTTTCCACAGAAGTATGAGGCGTCATTTGTTGCTCAGTGATTCCATTTTTAACCTTATTTAGTTTTGTATTTACTGTGTCAATGAAGATTGATACTACTGTATTGCCTAAAGTAGGGGAAGAGCAACTGAATTATTCAAAACATGCCTACAGTTTGTGAAGAGGAATTTTAGGTGGATAAATAAATACATGCATACTTTAATGTGCCGTGACAGGC
>UFQX01000503.1:430498-431864 GCA_900497675.1 Arapaima gigas
CTTCACAGGAGTTGACCTTGTTTGTTTTCGTAGCTCCTATAGATGTGAAAAACGTGCTCTCTGAATGGGTCTCCATCAACCATCGTATTTCTTTGCTTGGACTGTCACACTACTTCGCTGAACCCTTTCAAAGAATGCTTGTATTTTCTACTTAAACACTGTAGACCATCTTAGGTTAAAAGTAGTTTCTGTAAAATGTACTAGAGGAAAAATGTCTGCATGCATCATAGTTTTGTGTTCAAGGATGTAATGGGTTCCATCAAAAATATTTTCACACAGGCAGTACCCAGTTTTCAGCAGTTATGAAACCATAAATGTATGATGTGCAACTATTCTCAGGTTTAGTTTCTTTGACCTGTAGGATGCAAAAGACAAAATCTGTAGTAGACTGCATTGCTGTTCTCACCATCTTTAAGCGACAGGCTTGATATCCAGGGTCCTGCTTGTTAGCTGTGGAAGTAGCAGGGGGTAGCTTAGTGTTTAGATCTCCCACCTTGCACCTGAAGGACCCAGCATTGAATCCCACCTCTTGCTGTTTGGTGTCCATTTGGCATGATTTTTAGCTTGAATTGCCCAGCTATATGAATAAATAAATTGGTTGTAAGTAGCTTAACACAGTAAGTTGTTTTGGAGGAGAGTGTCAGTTAATTGAATAAAATGTAAACGTAATTACTGCAAAGTGTCCTGCCCTGTCCCCACCCAGGTGGACAAAGTTAGGGTGACACATGGGGTCATGTAGCCACCACTTGGAAGGACACCGTGCCTACTAATCTGTTCCAGGGTACATTTCTGGTGCTATTGGATAAACAGATGTGTGCTGCTACTGTTATGAAATGGCGAATCTGGCGATTTTGGTGCACTCCTGCACTACATTCTGCCTATTTTCTTACTGCAGGCTCTGTTTTTTGCTTCATACACCCAGAGGACAGAGTTTCCCCACTAAAAAAGTGCCCTTCTGCTCATTAAATATTCACTAGTGTTACACTTAGTTCCCATCTCTTCTGAATGCTCTCTTAGAAGGCTTTTGGAGTCTGCCTCAATTTAACTTTATGGGGGAAGATGGAAGGTGTTTCCCTTTTGTGTGTATGCCAGGTCTGCACGTGCACTCAATGCCCTGCCCAGCGGAAAGCAGTGTTTCAGGCGTTCATGAAAGCTCGACACGCATCACGTCTGCCGCAGTCCAGCTACCACTTCAGAGTCCATTTGAAGTCCATCTCCCTGAGGATATCTGACTGCAGAAATGGGATGGGGAACAGCAGCTCCCTCAACTTGGAGAAATCGGTTTTTACCAGCTTTGGGGGGGGGGGGGGGGTCTGGGTGTTTGAATGCTGTTTTTTTTTTTTTTTTTTTTTTTTTTTTTTTTTTT